>JAOXYL010000065.1:11922948-11942182 GCA_028564955.1 Terapon puta | reverse complement strand
ATATACATATATATAATATATTTGGAACACACAACTAAAGCACATCTTGGTCTCTTGGTCATCTTCCTCTAATATTTCCCCAGCATTAGATAATGTGCACTGCATGAACATATTGATATTCTGTATCTTCTCCTTCCAGCTGTTCCATAAATCTATACAATGCATACAAGATGATATATTCAAATACAAGGTCCACCTTTACATCAGATTTAAGTCATGTAGACATTATTGAATAATTTTCTACTGCCACAGTTGGCATGTCTGACTGATTATAAGATAAAGTTTTATGGTCTGTACAGTGCTTGTTAACGCAGCAGTAGTTTGTAAAGATTCACAGTTTCAGAAAAATTATTGGGATTTGCTATTGTCAGGGTGGGTGGGTAATTTATCAGTACTTGCCAGCGTTTGTGGTGTTGTTATGGTGGTGCAGCTGCAAAAGTTCGTGCGACAAATACACATAGCGTCATCAAGACGGAATGAGCATTGCGGCATCATTAAAACTCACACACACAATCCGGTTCATTTATCTGGAGTCAACAGATTTTCTCAAAATCACGACGCAGGGAGAGATTACAATGCCAAATTGTAATATCAGGGGAATTTAAGAGGCGTAGATGTGCCTCCTCATTCGGAGTTAAGCCCACCTCTGTGTGACTGACAACGAGTGGATGACTGGCATTCTGCTTGGCCGCACACATCAGTCACATCATTATTTGCTGAAACAGCAGAGAGTGGGTGGTGAATGGTGACTGTCAGTCATTTGAAAAAAATTAAATTGGCCGCATGGCTCAATTTATTCCATTTTGGCATGTGCGCAATACGGTATTCATTTCCACAGCATATAAATATGGGCGGATAAATTGAATTTTGACATAATGCAGGAGCTGAACTCAATCTAATGATGTACTGGAGCATATGTGCTCAGTGTAAAATTCCTATAAGAGAAGCAGAGGTGGACGATTTGCTTATGATTTTAGCTGGTAATGATAGGATTGCACTCTGTGTGATGCATTTCTATCACAATAGTTTAATGTTTAATATTATTCAGTAGCTAATTTCATCTTCTCTCTCTAGAAGAGGGTAATCAGGGCCACTGATGCTAACACATGGCTGTGGTGCTTTTTTTTTTTGTTTTATTCCATTTTATTTGTCCTCATGAGATAATGAGTTGAAGGCCCTGAATGTGGTGCACTTATATGTCAGCTGCATTGTAACACGTGGAATGTGCAGCCAAGTGAAAATGCATGCTGAACATCATACGCGTAAATATTATCAGCCAGTATTTTTGAGAAATTTAGAAATAAGATCCCTTTCCTGAACACGGCCTTTTTGATGGCAGGAGTAGCTGGAAAGTGTTTGACTGCCTGTGGTGTTTCTTCACATATTCGCCTATTCTTTAACATGGGGTTGGCAGTGTGATTTCAGCTCACCTGCAGGGGAGCCTGATGAATAGGGAGATGCGCAGTGAGTGACAGTGTTTGTGTAGCAGGGAGTGTGGATAATAATCTAAGGAGCTGGTAGAGAGAGAGGAGGGGAGAGGTTTTGAATGATGTGAAAGAGGAGGGGGATGAAGATGAAGATTGTTTCCGTAACTCTAAGCTGCAGAGGAGTAGTTGTAATTCATGGTGATCCTGGGCGGCCGCATTTATCCTGCTTAATTGCTAACCTGCAGTCATAGGATGGCTCTTGGCAGAATTAATTGTGTGTGTGTGTGTGTGTGTGTGTGTGTGTGTGTGTGTGTGTGCTTGTGTGTGTGCATGTGAATAATGAGGCTTAAGTGGATCGACATGTTGTAATGAGCTTTGTGGAGTGATGAGTGGAACTTGGTTGTTGGGGTAAGTCGTATGATGGTCTGCAGCGTGACAGAAAGCCACAACCCTGTCAAATTTAGAGATCAGAAACTAATCAAGAGGAGATGATTGCCTCTGTTGATGTAAAGTTTCACACTGCTGTAATCCTTTAATGATATCAAATTACCTTATTTTTACCAGAAACCAGCACAGAGACGAGATCCACAGGTGGCCATGCTATTTAATTATGCAAAGGCCAATTAATTCAGTTCAGATCCAGCAGATGATAAAACAGCTAAGACAAGTCATATATTCATAATTATACAAAACTCACTGGTGATAATCAAAGAGATACTGTAACTACTGAAGAGTGGCAATAAAGCTGAATTCAAGTCTCTTAATTGTCAGTTTACAAAGGGCTGCTCCACCTCATTTTGACTTGTTCACCCTCTGTTCATATTCAGAAGACCTTTCAGATCACACAGACTGTAGTGTTGAATTTGAGCTTAAAGAACTCTTATAAACTCATTTATTAATACTGGGGGTGTCTTTGATTTGAATGTAATCTTTGTATCATATGAGGACTGGTACACCAGTCAGAGCAGTGAAGGGGTCTTTCTTCACAGTGCGTTCTCCGGTGTGTTACTTTCTGAGGGCTGCCAGCTCAGCAGCCAGCGCACTGCAGAAAACCCTGCCCGGAGCTCACGTGAGAACAAACACTGTAGCATCAAACGAAGCAGTGGAAGCAGCCATGTTGTTTGCCACAAAGGTCGGCCTTGATGGAATTCACGCTCTTTCCTGTGGGGCATTCTGGGATAGCTCTGAAGCCACCAGTTTGACTGAAGGCTTCCCGCAGTCATCACGCCAGATTGTTTTCCTCCTGAGTGTATTCAGGTGTAAATCTGTAATTTCTCTTATGGTCTGATTTGGCTCCTGCAGACAAAACAGTGGCAACTCCTATCATCTCTGAGCACTCACAGTAACAACCGTGTATCTCAAGCAGTACATGGGAACGTCTTGTGCCCCATTTGTATGTTTAAAAAAAAACAGTACTCTTGGAGAAAACAGGGAAAAGGCTTTCTCTGTGTGTGGCATGCGGTGGCCAATGGTAAAAAAAAAAAATTATGTTTTTGCCACTTTCAGAGGAGTAATGTGGTTTTCTAACTCTCATGTTTGTGTTTGCAGACTTTTAGATTAAATTAGCTGGCGGTAAAGTTGGAGCAGTAGACAGGAACTTGTTGTTTTTTCATTTGAACTCTTGCTTTAGCTGTAGGTGTATGTGTGATTATAATTGTATTTTACAACTGGCAAACCTGTTGGTTGTGGTCCAGCGTTCCAATTCGGCAAATATAAATAATTGTGTCTGAGTAACACCCATCCACCCACACAAGTTTGAAGCTGGCTGTTCATTTAGTGTTGGCCTGCAATGGGGAACCGATGACGAGTTGCCTTGGTAACTTTGCTCCTAAAATAATCACAGAATCTATTAAATTTGCCATGGTGTAAGCAAATTCTGTCATTGAATTAATGGGCGTCCACACGGGCTCTTTTTGAAAGCTTTTGTAGATGAAGAGAACCTGTTTCTTGTTCATTTGCGAGATAAACATATTGTAGAAAAAAGTGTAACTCTGTAAATTCCTTGCAGTATTTTTTCAGGATATTATAGTTTTTTCTGCATAATAAGATATTAGTGTTAGGTACAGGAACAAGAAGTGGTTTAAATCCAGCAGCAATGTTCCCATTTTTATGAGCTTCCCCTCCAGCAAGGAACTGCACATTTTAGAGAGCAAGAAATGAAATCCCATTGACAGTCTACAGTTTTTGTTCTTTTCTCACGTAATCTATGCATCCCATTTTTTTCTCCTGGATCAATCTATACTTTGTAATATGAAATGATTTCTGGTCTTCCCGGTGACATAATTAAATAGTTGGAAATCACTTGTCTCATTTTATCACAAGTTAATTCTAATCCAGGTGCATATCTTGTCGGAAGCGTCTTTTCCTTGTGCACAGAATGTGTAATGACAGACGTGCTCTGTATGCAAGTGATGATATGAATCATCGAGGCTGCCAGTCCCAAAGTCATATGTGGCATCCAGTACATTGTATTATAACGTTATAGTGGGATTTGTCAGACATGTTCACATGTGTAAATGCTTCTTCCGTCTCCAGGTGAACACAGCCATGCATGAAGCCAAGCTAGTGGAGGAGTGTGATGAGCTGGTGGAGATCATCCGCCAGAGGAAACAGGTCATCGCAGTGAAGATCAAAGAGTCCAAGGTAAAGTGTTTCCAGAACGCCTTTTATATTTTTTCAAAGTCAACCCTGGGAGAGATTGAATACAAGATTATTTAAAGTCAGTTGAAATTATGAAGATGGTGACTGCGGTAAGACAAGCCAGCTCACCTGTTTTGTTTTGTTTTTTCCTGAGACAAATACATTACCCCTTCTTGAACCGCCACCTTTCCATGTTGAATTGGTTTGTGTGCCCGAATGATCTTAGGAGCTATGTTGTCAGGGGCATTATGCTCCTAGGGTCTCCCATGGCAAATAGATCCTAGGTGATGGGACAGACTTAGAGCAGTTCAGAAGCTCATCATGGAAAGACAGCAATCATCCTGGAGCCAAGCCTGGGGTTGGGGCTCACAGGCGAGCGCCTGGTGGCCAGGTCTTTGCCCACAGGACCTGGTCGCGCTCAGCCCAAAATGGTGATGAGGGAGGCTGGGGAGGCTGGGGATACTGAGTCCGAGTGGACCATTTTCTAAGCCTCCATTGTTGACACGGCAGTTTGAAGCTGTGGATGCAAGGTCTCTGGTGCCTGTCATAGCAGCAACCTTCAAACCTGGTGGTGGACACTGGAAGAAAGGGATGCCGTCAAGCTGAAGAAGGAGTCCTTTATGGCCACTACTTTTTGAAAAGGGGGTCCAGAGAGAGTTTTCCAACTACAAGGGGATCACACTTCTCAGGAGGAAGTGTCTGTGGTGAGGAAAGTCTTGACATCTCTGCTCAGCTTGTCTGTGTGTCATTTGATGGTGTACCAATGATGTACTGAACAGCTGAGACTGCTAATGCTGGAAAAGGTGTTCATCAGAGCAGTGAGACTGAACCACATGCATCTTCACACCGAAACAACAAGCGAAAAGTGGCTAAAAAGCTCAGCAGAGATGAAAAACAATCTATGGGTTTGTCTTTGTAAACAACTACTACGACATCACACATAATCTACTTTGATTCAGTGTTCATATGAAGAATATTTAGGCGATAGATAGGGAGTTGTGTTGTTTTTTTGTTTTTTTTTATTCACATTACGTTGTTCATAAATTAAAAAAATCAAATTGGCAAATGAATTCAGCTGAGTCACAGTCTGCTGGTAGAGAAACAGTGGTTTGGTACAGGAGAGTGAATATGAGAGCAGCAGTGCTGTAGACACAGTATATTCATCCAGGTCTCTCAGTGTTGGTTTGCATAAAGCTGCCCGCTTGTTTACCCAAACACACGTCACATGGACGCTTTAGCAGAAACGGAAAAGACAAGCGAGGAAAAAGAGGGAGAGCGGCAACGGCCTCTTCCACATGTAGTTGGCCAAGGTGAATGTGTGTGGCAGGAATCTGAAACAGCAGCGGGAGGCTCCCAGCAGCCTTTGCTGCCACCTCAAAGAGGACTCCAGCACTTTCTGTACAGACATCTATATTAGTGTGTATGTGTGTGGACACATGGCACTGTGTATATGGGTGGTAGTCTCTCCGTGAGCACCAGGGGTTGCAGGACAGAGGCAAACTCTGAATCTTACCGTCCCAGAGGTGACGTTTTAAGTGCTTGTGGAAGATCTTCCGAGGCAGGAAAAGAGCTTTGTCGAGAGATGAAAGATTTCCAAACACTGAACACAGGGACTGAAGGTGCGTATGTGCCCATGTGTGTGTGAGAGAGAGGGAGAGAGAGAGAGAGGGAGTGTGGCAGAGTGTGTCTGCAGTGATTGCAGACAAAGAGCAAGACTTGTTCTCCTGAGAGTCTGGCTTTGTAAAAAGGCCGTCTGGCAGAGGGTAAGGGAGTGAAATGCAGGAGACGGAGGTAAGGCGGAGGAACCCAAGAAATACAGGACACATGCTTGATTGATGTCAGCCCCGTAGGTGACATGTTAATATTTGAGGCTGTTTAAGGGTCAAGTGAGATTAATGAAATGCACCTTGAGTAATTCAAATAATCATGGGTGTATTAAAATGGATGTTTGCCTGAGAGGAGAGGAGACCGTTAAAGGTCAGGTAAACGTGGGCCGTTTTCTGCATTTCAAGAAGACAACTCGTGCTGTCGTTTGTCTGCCAGGAAAGTGCTCAGAGGTGACTCTGTAACAGAATAACAGGATTATACAGGCGTGATCATGGTGAGCAGAGCTGTGCAAGGTGCTCCCATTCTCTCCCTTTCTCTCTCTCTGTCTGTCTCTCTCTCTCTATCTCTAAGGAGACTCCAGTCATGCCTAATCTCTCTTTGCCCAAACAAACCACGCACTATTGCCTTTTGCTCTGGTGGGCGCAAGAGTGCCCTCATCATGTGACCCTACACGTCTTCCCTAAGCCCTCTGACACTCTTTCTCATTTTAAAAGCTTGAGGATTAACAACTTAAATCAGTTATTTCTAAAAACAGCCATTATGTCATTTTACCTTCAGTTCACACAGTTAATCAGCTACCTGACAATGACCTCTTGTGGCTGCACTGATTATGGCTGCCGTCTGTCTGTCAGAAGGACAGACATGACACTCTCAGGTTGGAGGTGAGGGAGTGTCAGGGTGGACAAAGTACATTTAGTTTCCTGCTTATAGTCAAAGTTGGCTGCTGACCAATCTGTCCCCAAAGTAACTTAAAGGTGCAGTCTGACATTTGGGAAATTTGTGGACAGTTGGAGGAAAGGATTGACACCACTCTCGTGTCTTCAGAGTAAATATGGAGCAGGAGCCAGCAGCTGTTCAGCTTTGCAAAGCAGAAAGACAGGAAATGTGTGACAACAGCCAGCCTGGTTGTGTTCAATGGTCACAAAATGCATCTATTAGCACCTCTTCAGCTCACCGAATAACACTTCATATCTGTTTTGTTTTGTCTATTCAGAAATGGAAAAGTAGAAACAACAATTTGGCTGTTTACATGTGCCAAACTATTTCATATGTGTCATTTTGTAAATCATTACACACAGATATATAGGTCAAACTAGCAAGAAATAACGTAATTAGTAACACTGATGTGACATGGGATGTGGAATGCTATTTCTTTAGGCACAAAGCCAACTAACTGAGGCAATGACTGCTTATCTGCCTATAAAATTAACTAATAAAGCACAGACTAACTCACTAATTGAATTTCATAAAGGTTACCAAAACTGCATTACTTAGTACTAGTAGGAGTAGTGTTTCATTTTGATGGTGTTGTTCAGACAACTTTTCTTCTGATGCTCCGCTTCTCTCTTCTTTGCTGTTTTAGGGCCATAAGAGTGAGACTTGTCATGGATTGTAACAGTGTTTCAGATTTATGATGTCAAGAGGTTTCCTGGGATAACAAATACATTCTACAAAATATGATTTAGGCACTTGCAATAAATATTTTTCTGCCCCCTAAAATGCTGTTTGATGGCTTCAGAGAGTGCTGAGGAATAAGCTATAATACTGATGGGCTGGCATCTCTATATTTAAGCTATGATTAAATAGACTGTTATATTTCAGCGGTAGTTGAGGCAGTCTTTACGCGAGGTGAGACGCCCACTCACACACACGCATGCAGCCATATTGTCCATTATTCTGCGGGTAGAGGGAGTAATCATCTCTAAAATTGTTGTTTGCGGCATATGTTGCCAAATAATAACCCATCCATTAAACCCGTCTCGCCTCTCTTCTGCGCGCATTCAACAACCTGCTCAAATTACGTCTGTGGTGAAAGCAGATTATGGTGGACTGGTGGAAGAGCAGCTAAGATGTCAATTGAAAAGTCCATTAAGTCGCCAGCTCAGAGAGACTTCTAAGCAGGAGCAGCTTTCCCAGCAGTCGAAAGCGAGCTTTAGATGACAAGCTCTTAACCGATTGCCACCCAGTGTGTTATTTCTGAATTCTTATTTGCATAATTCAAGTCCTGCATGCCAAAAAAAAAAAAATGTTGCTGAAAATATAGATGAATAAACCCTTCAGGACGCTCATCATTTTAAATGTTTTTGTGCTTTTTCTGTTTTATTTAGTGTTTAGAGGTTTGTTTGTCCGGTGTTTTAAGGTTTTAGCTGTGTGAAAGTCTGCTGTGTTCAGACAATGAAAAGCAGCAACTTTCCTTCACTGTTTTGCCATTTAAAAGTTCACCAAGGTTTCCTTTAATCAGCACTGCTGAGACACACTCAGCTCTGAAGCTGGTATTTTATTCCACAGCCCACCTTTTGCTGACAGTCTCGAGGCTCGCGAGCAGCCGATGCGTTCTTTCCTGTGGAGAGTTTCATCAAACTAAATTCATTTGGGGAATCAGGATGCGAGCCGTAATGAAGATAAACGGATTACTTTAATTTCAATTTAGCAGAGAGTGGCTTCCTTATGGTCAGACGGAAATTATATTACAGTGCACCAATTGACAAATTACAGTTAGAACGGACTGCGGTACGAAAACCTGTTTGTGTGTTTGCGTCTTATGATGTAGTCATTCTTTTTGGGGTTGTCAGGGCATTTTACTCCTCTAGATGCCTGTGCTACATCTAAAATATGCGCACCACATGCATGATGAGTTTAAAAGGCTGGTGCAACTGTGGGTAGATTGGTTACAGAAAGAGCATCTTTAGACGATTTAGTATTTTGCCATTCAACAGAATAGCGTGCTGTACTTTTCGACTGTGACCACATGAAATAACATGGCATTACATCACTCACCTCTGCCCACCCCTGTTATGCATCATGCCCATAAGGTCAGTGTGAAAATAAATACTTAATGGGCTTTCTTCACCTCTCACCCCACAGTCAGGACTCTTTGCTGCATTCTTGGTGTCTTCCTGTCTCTGTGTTTTCCTGTCTGAGCCTGTACACCTACAGCATCGTGCCTATGAGCTGGCCTCTCTGCGGGATCTTGCGGCTTATTATTGAGTGTGTGTCGGCCATCAGGCTCAAGGGGATGGCAGATTTATGAGATTTAACATTAGTAAGGGTTACATTTTTAGCTAGGCCGACGTCCTAGTGCAGATTGTTTTCCCTCCTTTCCTCAGTACATAAGCTGTAATCATGTCCTCTACTCGCTGTTTCTACCCGTTGAAACAATTGCACATGATTCAAAGATTCCTTTGACAAGATAATATTTGACCAGCGTCCAGCACAATGAGTTTCACTCCAAGATTCCTGCAGAGGGTCTGTGTTTGTTTTTGTTGTCCTCTTACAGTAATAAAACTTCGGCAATATATGAGCCTGCAATATGGCGCCTCGTTGGTTTCACCTAGCAGGAATCAAGTGGGATGTCACCAATGCCGACTCTCTCTCTCTGTTTTTTAGAGCAATTTGGCAGCAAAGCTTAATTATATTTTCTCACAGTGCTGAACGTATTTGTGGATTAGTGACTGTCACGATGATGAATACCTCATACTGAAATCATTGGACCATATTTGAGATGCATTTTTGAGGCACAGGGAGCTCCGAGGCACTCTCTTCCCAAAATTTGTGCAGTGGAGGGAACAGGAGTCGCCACGAGCATATGAAAAGTCATTTTCAGCCACAGGAGATGAGTATTAAAGTTCAATAACAGCAGAGAACGACTGTTGTCTGAGCCAGTGCACGGCTAAGACTGCCCGTATTGTCAAAGAACGCTGAGGTTGCAATAGACTACACAAGGTATTTTATGCCAGTATTGTTGTCTGCGCTCTCATTACCGAGAGAAAAATGTAAGCCCGGTCAACAAAGCAAGCCTAACACTGAGCGAGCAAATCTAAATCAGAGTGTCGGCGCACTGCAACACGGGCTGTATTTTCTGTGTGTTCCAGGTGATGAAACTGCGCAAGTTGGCTCAGCAGATTGCAAACTGCCGCCAGTGTCTGGAGCGCTCCAGTGCCCTCATCACGCAGGCCGAGCAGAGCCTGAAGGAGAACGACCACGCCCGCTTCCTCCAGACCGCCCGAAATGTAGCAGAAAGGTGGGTAATGTAGTGTGCAGACATACAGGAGTGATGTAGAGGTTGTGCGTTGTTGTTGTTGTTTTACTACTATCCATCACACAGAGACTATCTTTAGTTATATGCTTTATGTAGCTGCATCCTATATTTTATTTTATTACTAAGTTTAATATTTCTAATTCTATATATATTATTCTTTTTGCATGTGTGATCTTTCTTTCTTTTTTGAGCATTTTTTAAAAGAGCAAGAGACTCAAGATTTCCATTGCCAACAACTACTCCATGTACTTGTTGCGCATATGATAATAAACATTTCAACATGCGCACATTGACAGGCTGCTTAGAAAGAGCATAAAAACATAAAACATAAAACAAGGGGAATACACATGAATAAATGCTCTCAAATGGTGAATCAATGGTGAGACACAGCCAGTTATTTTCTCGTGTTTGCCCTCTGTGACTGCCTGTATTAATTCATCCCTCTGCCTTTGTGATGTAGCAATTATTTCTGTGTACAGCATATCATGTCCTTGAAGCCTGCGCGCAACAGAAAACACTAATTCCACTTAATTTAATTCAGAAAGACACGGTAGAAATGTGGTCATTACAACTTCCATTTGTCTTTGTACATGCAGTCATGTGCTGGACATGCAGTCGAGTGCTGGACACGCAGCGGAACTTTTTTTAAAAAAGCACTTGACAAGACACATTGTTTAAAACAACCTCGAATCCCCGGCAATACAATGAGTTTGCCTGAATTAATTCTTTTTTCCTCTCATGAAATCCAATTTTCGAGTAAGGCCGCTGGTGGAATCAACATTATATCAAACCTCCCCAGCTCCCGCGATCAATGTCAGGCCTCTGCTGAAAATCATCTATCATTTAAGGGGCTGGCTCCACAGTTTCTCTCTCCACCTGCGTACTTCTGCAATACCGCCGTTCACACCGCAGGCTGACCGGCTGTCTCACTCTCTCACGCAGACAAAAAAAAAAATGTCTGTGCAAAATCTGCAGCCAGCGTAGCGTCTTTTTACGCCGCTCTTGTTTCCAGCACTTGGCCGGGCACTTTATTGACCAACCAGTCTCTCTTTGCTGAGGAACAAAAGTCTTAAGAACCGGCGCTGATCTGTACTCAGCTCTGCGCTGCTCTGTGCCTCTGCCAGCGTCATGGTTCGAGCTGGCTCCTGCCACAGACGGCCCGCTGATGCTCAAAGCAGAAGCAGGCAGTTTCCACAGTTTCCACAAAGCTGCACAAACAATGGAGTTGGTGTGTGACAGTGCGTGTCTGGTTTGTCTGCGTTTTAAGGGCTTTCTGGCACTTTAAAATACACATTTTATGATGAGGCAGGTTCTGTGTTATATTTATTTCATGTTCATTTCCTTTCCTTTTTCTTTTCCTTGCCTTACAAACTACTACTGTCTGCCACCTCTCCCGTGCTGTCACCTCACTTCCTTCACGTCTCCCCTCACATCTGCCCTCCTCTTCATCACCTTTTCATCTTTCATTGTCTCTCCGTTCTCTCCCACCCATCGCCTCATCTGACCTCCCGGCCCTCCTCTGCTCCCTCACCTCTCTGCCGTTTTCCTGACATTTCCCTCTCCTGCTCCCGTGTCCTGACCGCTCTTGCAGGGTTGCCATGGCGACGGCCTCTTCCCAGGTGCTCATCCCTGACGTCAACTTGAATGAGGCGTTTGACAACTTTGCCCTGGATTTTTCCAGAGAGAAAAAGATTCTGGAAGGACTAGATTACCTGACAGGTAAGAGCAGCCACTGCTCTTTATTTTATGATAACCCTGAGGTTTGACTCCCACAGTAAATCAGATTATGACCTCATTTTTTACTGGCCGTCATGTTGTCGTTTCCTCCACACATAGCTCCCAACCCGCCATCTATAAGAGACGAGCTCTGCACCGCCTCCCACGACACCATCACTGTTCACTGGACGTCCGAGGACGAGTTCAGCGTCACCTCCTACGAGCTGCAGTACACCATCTACACCGGCCAGACAAATTTCATCAGTGAGTCACACACACACACACACACACACACACACACACAGGTATGGTAATAGAGAAAATGAGATCTGTACTGTAGATCAGCAAGCACTCATTATCTGAGCCTGGAAGGCAGTTCATGTTCACACAATTGCATTTCACCAACAGCCAGAGGCTTTTTAATCAAGGTTTGACCAAGAGGGATCAGGCACTTTGTTGACCTGTGTTTAAATACCTTCAAAGTTTAATATGATAGCGAAAGCTGAAATACTTTGATTTGTTTTTGTGTGCTTTAGTTTTGCTGTGTGCTTTATGTGTTCAGTGGTCACGTCTATACAGGTATTAGAAACAACCGCATAGCATAGGCTATTCATGATTCAAACAGCATTCTTGGAGGCCACAAACATGAAGACTGCAACTTTATAATTAGAGCAAAATACCATCTTGGTAACTTCAAAGACTGGAGAGCAGTGGGACTCTCCAGCATCAATAGTGCTTTAATCATCTTGAGTGTTTTTATCAAATTCTGTCAAATTTAAAGAGCTTTTAAAGTGGGGCTGTATAACTTTTGAAAGGAGGTACGACTCAATCTTACTCTTATATAAGAAAAGTGGAATTCCTTAACACTAAAACACAACAGTTTAATAGACTCGGAGCTGTGGATAGGGAGGAAGGGAGGAGTTCGGTATGACTCCTCCCTTGTGGTGGCTAACATTAGCTAATTTCCCTGCTTGAGGTTCTGTAATTGCCATATTCTGTTCTGTTCAGCTCGAGTTATATAGCATCACTTGAAGTCAGACAAAAAAAAATTTATGACTCACAGATGCGCACAAATGCAGCACTATATACACACGGACACATCTATTTGTAGTGTTCACCATAGATACAGATCTGTACCTACACACCGCAGTCATGCACAAGCCCAAAAGCAACAGAAAGAAACACCATTCGCACTGACCTCGCTGCAGTTGCAAAGAGAAACAACAAACTGGAACACCACAATACTTTCTGTAGCGCTGAGTCTTATTTTCAAACGTTCAATATTTTATACAAACTGTGTTGCATAACCTAGATTTCCTGTCCAGCTTTAGTCTTTTTCGTCCTCCGTGCTCGTATTTATAGAGAGAAATAGAGCTGAGTTATCAAGACTACTCGTTGTAAAAATAGGACAATACAGCACGTGTCACGGGGGGATGCTTCAAATAGATTCACTATTAAGTATCTGGTTTCTGGTTAAGCAGTGTGAAAACAAAGGATGAGAATGCAAGATTATTGTTGCCCTTTTTTATAAATGTCTACCATTTTCTTCCCCTTACCAATGCTAATTCATTTCTGTTTCAGAGTTATAAGAATACAACTCAATGTAAGAATATAATGATTTATAATTGAGATATTTCTGTTTAGTTAAAAGGATAACAAGAGGATTTTTGTAGAAACATTGACCCATCTCTTTTATCACTTATGGCCTGCTAGAGGTGTGTGGTGGTGCCTGTATCTACAGAGACGCTGCCCTCTGCCTGTATTTTCTTATTTCACTGTGCTCGGCATGTTAGTGGGGTCAACCTTTGGATATTGGCTTGTAGCCCCCAGACAATAACGGCATGCAGGGTGTGAGGTGCAGGGCTCTATACAAGCATAGCTGCCAGTTAACAGATTGTAAACATGTGGGACCACCAGGAGTGTATGTGCTTTGAGCTTGGGAGGACGGGCCAGCTCTAACGTCGCACCTACAAACAGCGACCGACAAGCCCTACCCATTAGACCTTGAAAGTCTCCTGAGTTTTGCAAAATTCGGACAAAGTTGTAATATTCCTGGACTGGCTTTGCACATTTCCCGAAAATCTGGCCTCCATTAGCTAATCAGTTGATTGTCTAGTGGAGGAGGAGGGGAATGGCAGAACAGGTGAAAATCCAAGTGGATAATGGTTACATAGGGGTGTTGAAAATTACCACTCACCGATACGAGGAGGATGTGATTAATGTACATAATCGTGCACGTAGGAGCGTGTGCGCACACACACCTGGGCCTCTCCACTCTCCGTCCCCTCTTTGATCCTTTCATCATCTCCTCTCCTCTCCTCTGTTTAGCCTGACATTTCTCCATCTAACCATGCAACTCAAGTGCCCCAGCCATTTGAAACATCGGGATACATTTCAGCTGTGATAGACTGAGTGGCTCAGATATTCAGCAGTGGGCTGCCACAGAGTCCTCCGAGATTCGCAGGAGAAACTGAGAAAGAGAGAAACCCATTTAGCCTGCCACGCCACTTGAGTTTTCACCATAGCATTTTTTTTTCCTCGGCTCTCCAAGTGGCTAAATGCTCCCACTTGAGCGCCATCCTGTCCCTCTCTTTTTCTCCCGCCTGGCCTCATCCTCAGCCGTGGTCTTCCCGTGAGGAGGCACAGGGGAGGGTTGCGGGAGTCTCGTGAGCCTGCTGCAGGATCATCCAAGCACAGCAGCAGAAAATAGGGCCAGCTAGCGAAACCACATACCATGGCAAAACATAAGCAGAGTCAGAGAAGTCAGCTATGACTGCAAGTACTGTAACTGTGCCGCTGCCACCTGTGACCCTTTACAAGTCACAATGTGTTATTGACTGACATCCTCGACGATCCACTTGTACATGTAAATATTTGTTTGTAGTCACACTTTGTAATCACATGTGATAGACAGCTAGTGTTATGTCCTGTATGTTGCACACACACACGTTATGCAGCCTTTTATTTTACAGCGTTCATACCCACATTAATTGTATTTTTAAAAGATGGCAGAGATTGAGTAAGTAAAACAGAAATGCCAAATGTAATCACAGATTAATTTATTTGAATAATGACTAGTAGAGGGTTTCCATTTGATCCTTCACACTATCTTGAGGATAAATGAATAATTAGTTTTAATAAATAACTTGACAATATAATAATATACAGTCATCAAGGTCATTTTTTGCTAATACAAATTGAATCCAGTGCTGGGACATATTTTTGCTTTTCACGTTCTATATGTGTATGCCGGCACTCTAATCTTAGCTCATAACAGTTTTTACACTTTGGATTTTGTATTGATTAGTCAGACAGGGTGCAATGTGTCAATTAGCAAGCTTTAAAAGTTCTGGTATATTTTGACAGGGCCTGGTTTTTCCCTGTCTGTTTAGTCTTTATGTTAAGCTAAGCTAACTATATATAGTGCACACACAAGGAAATCTTGTCAGTCTTATGTAGGTCTTGGCGTTGAAAGAAAACACATCAGCATATTTCCCCAAATTACAAAACTGAAAACAAAAAAACGTTTCAAAAAAGGTGAAAGCTTGAAATTATACATATTTTAATTACCTTAAGATAAAATGCTGCACCTTTCTTTGCTTTAGACACTAATGCAAAATGTAACAGCATCATCACTGTGGTCTTAAAAGACTACTATAAGTCTCCCCACTATGCATCTATGGCAGCAACGCTGGCTCTACAGCCATTTGGCTCCTTTTAATGCCTCTCATCATGGCCTATAGCTATCATATTGATAATTTCTACCCTATAAAACCAGCAACGTTTAGAAGCCAAATAGCCTTATTAATTCCATATACATCTGTTTTCTAGCATTGCTCAGCTGAAGCAGTTTTACTGTATCAGTCTGGACTAATAAAATCCGCCTCCACATGACTAGAACCACTTTCGATATCCAATTTGTGCTTTTTTTTCTGGGAGGCCTGCATGTTAAGCACTCTAGCAATACCTCCACCAGCTGAGTCTAGCTGACAGCTTCATTCATCTTTCATGTGTATTCATAAGCACTGGCCTGTGGTGAAGTATTAATATGATTATCACAGGTGAAAAGCAGTATCGCAGTGGGCATCGGGACAGCCCAGAGTTTGGTAACATCTCTCTTTCTCTGTACCTCAACAGGGAACCTTACACAGTATCAGCACAATCAATCTTCGTGGCCGTATTTGGTGAAATGTTAACAAGCTTTCAGTCATTGCAGGAAACTAGCCTGACACCATCACACTCATTAAGAAATATGTAGAGGCTCCATGAGATAGACACAGGTGAGCCTGGTGCGTTTTATCGCTTTTGTTGATGCACAGCTGCACACACAAACACACACACACACACACACACAGTACATTTCTCCATAAGTAGCACTTATACACACATGTAGCACATACCCATGCAGGCACACACACACACACACACACCATCAGCTTCACATTGCATCATCAAAGACAAACCCTCTTCCATTCCCAGGATACTTTCTGTTTCACTTCCCTTTTCATCTGTCTGCGCACGACACACACATGCACATTCACACACACGCATATACTGTACATAAACACACACACTTGATGTCTGGATGCAAGACACAAGCCGATCTATTTCCTCCCCGTTTCCTTTTTCTTTCTCTTTTTACAATGGCACAGTCAGTTACAGCTGCGCACTTTGAAGTCACAATGCCTTCCAAAGCAGCTTGGCTGGTGTCAGAAAGCCCCTTTTCAGTGGCAAAAGTAGCGATAGCGCTGTGTACTGACCTAATTTGATTTAACGAAAAAAGGGAGAGGTGCTGCGGAGATCAAAAGCTTTAAAAATGGAAAGCAGCGTGAAGTCCTTCTCCCTCGTCTTCCCTCTGCATCTCTTTTTTGAAAGCCCACATAACACTGTGGCCTCCCTAATTTCTACAGGATGTGGCTGAAACGCCAGGTGGGAGGCATAACAACTAGGGACAGCTGTCTCAGTTGAACGGCGTACTTGCTTTTCGTGAGGAAAGCAGCAGCGCGGCTCCATTGTTGACAGTGGATGCATATTTGTGGGACCGGGTTGAAATGAAATGCAGATGAACCCGCTGCCCATCTCTGCATACAAAATGGATCGTGTACATGCCAGGTGTAAAGAGGCTTCTCTTAAACTCCCTCACTTTTTCTTTCTCTCTCATCTTAGAGGAAGATGAAAGCTCCCTACAGCATTTCCTTTGTCTGAGAAAGAGCTTGTGGAAGCCGACAGATATGTGGAGACGCAGCCTTCACTCTAACTTTAAGAGTCCCCTCCCCTCATTCATTCTTAAAGCCGCCTCACTTTTAAAGGCCTTATTTGCGTCCTGTGAAGTATTTATATTTACAAGCAGACTCCCGGCTATTACTTATGCATGCTGTTGCCATCTTGTTCAATAATTCACAACGCATCCTCACCAGAAGGGACAAGGCAGGCATGGCCCTGAGAGCTCCATCCCTTTCCGGATTTTTTATTTGCCTGCGATTCTGCAGGGGGGAGGAGGGAAGACGAGACAATGAAAAGGATTGTTATTCTACTTTCCACTCTACAAACATTAACCTGAGCCATGGTGCTACTAAACAGGATGCTTTGTTTGTTGCAGCAAGGATTTATCTTAATGCGTTCAGAATTTTGTGGGTGGAATAAAGAAATTTCAAGCCCAGCGCTCAAAAAACATAATTTCTGCCTGTTTTCCTGTGGGCACATCAGGCCGGCATTACTCACACTGTCAGCGAAGTTCAAGGGTTAACCAGCAGTGTAATTAATAACTCGTAAATATTCATCACCGTTGCGCGAACTAGTGCATCGCACATGATTAGAGATGCTCCGCACTCTGCCGCTGAAAAATGTTTATTCGCTCTCTTCACCTGTCCTCTGCGACAGTGCCCACAAAGTCCGCGCAAAACACAGCCAGTGCGCCGAAAGTTGCCCATCTCCCGCCATGTTTGTTTTTTTCACACATCAACTAGAAGCATCAGTGTGATTCCAAACAAACAGCTGCCCTCCACAACAGCTCCATCGCCATCTTCAATGCACACCTGCCACCTCATGTTGAAAGTTAAGCTGGGTCAGCTGAGGTGAAAACAGCCGTACTGTTAATGTGTGAATTCATACCGGTTATTCCACACAAGACTAGAGGCTAAAAGAGCACCCCGTTGTAGACGAGCCTCTCCTCAGCCCCGAGCTGCGATTTCCTTTTTATCCTTCACAGTCGGATGCAGCTGAGAGACTGAAAAGACTGTGTTTAGGAGCAGGTGACTGCAGAGCTAACCCAGCCATTACTAAATCTTTGCTCCAAGCCACATTGAATCAAAGCGCCCACCAACTGGGGTCATGTGGGTATTGCCCACGTTTCCATACATTTGAACATTAAAGGCTATCGCTCTCCTTTGCCCTCAGGCGCTCACTGCAGACACTCACTTGCCATGTTTTGTAAGCACCTTGCTCTTAATGGGTTATAGATCTAGCTTAGTGAGCAAACACACACTATTGCCTCGGGGGAGAATACCATGATAAATGCGATGGAAAGGTAATGGGATGGATCGGTATGTTCACATGAATGTTGCATAACAAGGACTTTATGATCTCTGAGCTTCATCGTGTGTATTGACACACTGGAGGTTTGGAGAAAATAAAATAACATACTGTCCTGGTCAGAGTTTGGGGGGAGATTATTGTCTTTTGAACACCACTGGAAAGATTCTCAGCAGGACTCACTGCAGCTCAGCTTACCTTGAAAACATGAACAGAACCTGGTTACTCATGCTATTTGTGTGTGTGTGTGTGTGTGTGTGTGTGTGTGTGTGTGTGTGTGTGTGTGTGTGTGCGTGCGTGCGTGTGTGTTTCTGTGGATCTGGCAGGTTTGTACAACTCAGCAGACAGCTGGATGATCGTACCTAACATCAAGCAGAACCACTACACGGTGCACGGTTTGCAGAGTGGCACCCGTTATATCTTCTTTGTCAAGGCTATCAACCAGGCAGGAAGCCGCAACAGTGAGCCAGCACGCCTCAAAACCAACAGTAAGTGGAGGCACATGTGACACTTCTGCCTGCTTTTCTATGAATATTTACAAGCCTTGTTAACTTTGTTTTTCATATTTAAAGTGTTCTGTATCATTTGTGCAACATCATTTACAGGCTGTCATTGTTTTCCAAGATTTCCCCTGAGGGAGGATATTTTTCATTTATAAATGAGTGAATAATAAGTAGCAGATTTAGAACTTATTTAGATTAGATTTTGATTAGGGGGAAAATATTTATGCATCGCTTTTGGTTTTGCAGTTTGACTGTTCCATTTTCCGTTCAGGAGGCAGCAATGTGTAAGACAGACTGACAGATTTCTGTCACAAAAACAAAACAAACATTCGATCACAAGCTCCATGAGAGCTTCCCTGTATGATTTTAATCTATAGATACGACTTTTAACCATTTTTTTATAGTCATACTATACTATACATACTATACTACTATACATACTATACTACTATACATACTTATACCAGAAGGTGCAGTATCTTTATTCATAATGACTTCTTTCAAGTTTACTTAGATTTATGGCTTTTTATAGAGAACTGTGTTTTTTTTAG
>JAOXYL010000065.1:11904230-11917953 GCA_028564955.1 Terapon puta | reverse complement strand
TACTGTGAAAAATAAATCTCAGCTTTTTTCTCTGTAATCACAGATGTTGCCAATGAGTAAATCGCTTTAGTTTAACCGCAGAGGACATCATTAGCATCTGAAAACAAAGCGTTCCATCCTTCAGAAAAGTCCTTTCAAGCACCTGAAGTTTTGCATCACAACATGCGTATCCAGCTGCGCTTAAGAGATCCTGAGAGACCGTTTGTGGTTACTGCACGTTGAAAAGAAATAAGAAGAATTAGACGCAGACTCGAGCTTTTCTACAGGACTTCAAGAGGCATTGTTAAAGTCTGCTCTCTTATGCAATGTCTTTTCTTGGCCTCAGACTCTCCATGTTCCTCCTTTATGTCCCTCTGTAACCCTTCTCTTGGCACACTGTCCTCTGTTACCCCTGGCTATGGCATATGATCCCTTCTTCTGGTGCCTTTTCTTCAATCTTTGTGCCATCTGTCAATTCATCCCAGAGGAAAAGCTTTTCATCTCAAGATGTCGCAACTTTTGGTCTCATGTCGAGGACAGGCCAGACATGCTTAGTGTAATCCCACACAGACGTACACGGACCCGAAGTCTGTTTACGCATTTGTGGAAATGTAAATTCATTTCAAGTTTTTCTGACAGGAGGACACGGTCTCTTTCAGAAAAATTAAAAATGGAGGTATGTATGAAAGTATGATGTATCACGAGGCCCAGCATTCAAGGGGAACTCCACCAATTTGACACGACATTGTCCGATTATAGGTCTTGTGGCCTTTTGTGGCTAAAGGAGGAGCAGCACTAAATCTGACAAGTGATGTCACTTGAGTAACATAAATGTTAGCTCAAGGCTACATTAGCTGATATCAGCATAACAGATCTAAATCACAGACCAAGGTGCCAGCAGTCAGGTTGCATTTTGGATAAAATATATCAGGTTTTTACAAGGAAGAACAATGAGTGAGAAGAGGTTATCCTGGGTTATGTGGTTTTGATCCTCTTCATTTTGAACCATCTACGGTGACTCCAACGGTGTTACGGGAAGCGCAGCGCAAAATCGGTGGAGTGCTCTTTTAATGGCTTCACACCCCAGCCCCGGTCCTGTCTCGTGCAATACAGTCAGCTTGATGGAGACAACATTTAAAATCCTGTTGTGAAGTCTTGAAGCTTTCACAGGCTTTTTACGTCACTCCACCCCCACTCCAGTGAAACCACTTATTGAATGCCGAGTGGCTCAAAGCGAACGGTGGCACTAATGCTGCCGTATATGCTGCAGGAGTATCACTGTTAGAGCCTCACAGCTAACGTGAAGTAACTCACGGTTTCTTGAAACAGGTATGAATTAAGTATGACAAAGGAGAAGGCAGTTGAGAAGAGTGTGTGCTTGCGTGTGTGTGTGACCTTTTATTGCCATGACCATACCTCTGCACTTGCCTCAGAGCGAACTGTGGCCAGTTTTTTTTTTACATGACGCTCCTCTGAGAGAGTATGAAAGTAGATGAAAAGTGACAGATTGAGAATGAGAGAGGGAGAGTGTTGAGCGAACAGAAGACACCAAATAGCTCTTTGCAGAGATGAGTGTCTACAGGGATGAGTGCCCTCAATCCACCGCTTTTTACCCATTAATACGAACCAGGTCCGACCGACGCACGTAGACTGGCAAAATTACCTTTGAGCCAGTCCAGTTACAGTTACTTATTTTTAAATCAATGGGCAAGATGTTTCCCAAGTACGAGCAAAGCAGTAGTATTTTTAAAAGAATAATTTTGTGTTCATAAGGCTCTGGTTTTGCGCATATTTTTTTTTCCCTCTGACTCGACGTTCAACCCTTTTTACAATAAGTACATAAAAAAACAGATTTTTCTAGACTGAAAAACAAGAATAATGAAGCTTATCTAATTAATTCAAATCCAAGCGTGTATCCAGTCATTTTAACATTAAAAAGTCAAAGCCGCATCGTCTGGCTGACAACATAATAATCATTATATGTGTGTTTAAAGCACTATATTTTTAGCCATTCATAAGCATGAAATTAAATTAAGGTTGCATCTGAGTTTGGTCGCAACTTATTAGAGTGGCGGCTGACAGAACAAGAGCCCACATTAATTTAGACAGCTTTTATTAGACTGTGCTCTGTTGATGCTCTTTAATTGGCTGTCTGTCTGGGTAATGAATTCACACCAACAAGAAACAAAGTTACAGCGGAAGAGGAAAGCAGTGTGTTAATTTAGGACATAGAGTTCATATTTAGATGGAGTTGTAGCACCAGCTTATTCAGGACGTTGATTGTTACAGTGGTTTTACAGTATTATCATGAAGTACATGTCCGTATATGTGCCATCTCTCTCATCTTAGTATTCCAGACTGCAGGCCAGTGACCATCAAATCCTGTCTGAGAAAGCAGTCTGTACTTTTTGTGTCTGAATTGATTGCACGCGCAGGTGGAAGTCAACTCTAAGATGTGATTTCCTCAGCTTCAAATTCAGCAAATGCGCGCAGGCCAAGAACAACCTTTTTTCTTGTGCATTTAAAGCAAGGCAGACCACAGTACATCGGTTTTATGTGAATGGTGCATTCAAAAAGGGGTCAGCTCTGGATAAATCCTAGTTTCCCCAAATGTAACTGTGACAGGTGATAAGCTGCTCGGCTGAGATACGACTGTTTGCGTCTACAATGACCGGCCGCATTGAGAGCCCAGCCTCCTGCTTTTGCCATGTGCACCTGCCCCGCACTGTAAACCACCTCAAACACAAATCCACTACAAATCTGCAGGATGGTGATGAAGTGGGAGGACCAACAATGGAAATCCAGGCTTAAATATGTCTTCGTGTAGCAGCTCTATTGTTTACAAGTGAGGACTAGGCTCTATTTTGAGTGAATATATTGCTTGTGCAAAAACAAAAGCTAATCTGGATGCGTGCTGGTCCTCCCTTTAGGCAACCACTGTGCTGACAGTCAAACACTGGACTGTTGACTTTATAATGTTCTCCATTCTGTTGGTAAACTATTCTGGGCGTCCATATTGTGTGTACAAAGCAGAGGGTCTGCAAACACCCCAGAGTTATATATTTGTGTGTGTCTGTGTGTGTGAGAGAGAGAGAGAGAGAGAGAGAGAGAGAGAGAGAGAGAGAATGTACAATATGTACATGTTTCTCAGTTCCTGAGTTGGACGAGCAGGTAAAATAAAAGCTGGAAATATCACACGTCAAGACGCCCCAGGGGGACATGTACCTCTTTACTATCTGCTGAAGGACCTGCAATAATATTTACCCAGTATGCATCTCTGATGACAGGCCTCAAGCTACCACACAGCCCCTAAAGTAAACAGTAGGAGGTGCGGAGGAGACGAGGGGAGAGGAGATGAGAGGAGAGAGGGAAGAGTTTTGGGAGTAGAAGACGAGAAAGAGGCGAAGGGGAGGATGGAAGAGGAGAGAGGGGTGCCCCAGCGGACTGGCGGTATATGATGCATACTGTGTGATTACAGTGATTGACTGACTTGATTCCAGCAGGAGACCTTTGTTGCATGTCACTCCTCTGTTGCTGCTCTCTATTTCCTGTCTTGCTCCACTGTGAACTGTCAAAACAGGCAGACAAAGAAGAAGAAGGAGATGTGTACAAAAAGGAACAGACGAGGAGAGGCAAAGATAAAGCGATTATGAATATTCTTCTCTGGTATGAAAAGGTCCAGCACTGAAGTAGATATGGGTAGAGCAGCTAATTAGGTCACCTTGATAATAATGATAATAATAATAATAATAATAATAATTATTATTATTATTATTATTATTATTATTATTATTATTACTATTATTATTATAGAGATAAGCAGTGGGAATTAATGTAAAATTGACATCATATCCCTTGTATTGCTTAAAGTGCACATAATTTTCAATAGTTCCCACGAAAAAAACAAATACAACAATGAATTTCCTTTCCCAACAAGTATTGCCTTTGTAGAAAAAGTTTATTCCAGTGTGGCAAACACCTCTATTGGTGTCCACAGCTGTGCTATTTAAACTACAGTATCCAGCTGTTGTGTGAAAGTAGTTGTAAGTTGTTTTGTTATTTATGAAATTTCACATTTAAGATTAATTTTTAGGGATTTGCTTCTTGGGGCCTGGTGCAACAGACAAGTTAGGACAGTAGGAAAGAATTGCAAGATAACACATTGGAGGCTTCGTGCTTTTCAAGGGATTTCTTGACAGAACAGTGGAAACTTGTAACACCAGCTTTACCCTTTGAAGCTTAAATCTTTAACTTTCCACATGTTGTCACCCTCCGAGTACTGCAAAGATTATCTGGTGTTGCATATCTTGCCTAGCCATCTAAGTTCAGAGCATGAAACTTCAAGCTGACCTTAGTATACTATAAATGTGTTTGCTTTATTAAAGCTGCCACCCAGGACACATGCAGTCTGACAACCTAATCGGTTTTTCCCATTGGTGGAATTTGCAGTGGCAACATTCTGTTTTGATGTTGCACCAATACTCCATCATAAAAAGGCTTTGTTCGTTTTAAATCATTAAATATTTCAGCTTTAAGCTTGTCTGTCTGATGCAAAAAATAAGCCTCTTTTTCACTGTACGCACATTGATAAAGAGCAAAGATGTCTTGTAAGACGGCAGCTGAGTTTTAATGAATGGCTGCATTTTACACACATAAGCGAAAGGACTGATAGTTTCTCACCCATGCTTTTTTACTCTAGCCAGTCATCACAGAAACTTTACGTCCAAAAATGGCTTCTTAAGCACAGCGAAAGTTGAAGCAGACCCAGAAGCCTCGCCGAAAATGATTTCTCCAGCACAAGTCTCTGAAGAGCCTGCCGAGTTCATTAAAGGGTGAAGCTGGAGTAGATCAGTGACTGCTGTTTGTCTTTGCTTTTCACTACGCACTTTTTTTTTTTTTTAAAGCTTTTGAAGAGGCTTTGGAGACAGAGCGAGAGGAAGGGGCCAGAAATTCACAGCGCGATGCACGTGGACTCGTAAGGAAACCTTACTGTGCACCTCAAAACGCCTTTTGGGGCCTCCTCAGTCATGTTACGTGATTGATGTATCTTTAATCTCACCAGTGTAAATCTCGTGTTTTAGCCGGCTCATGAAAGTAGTCGGCACTGTTGGATCGCATACCACATTACATATGGAGCAGTCAATTACAAGCCAAGTGGCACGTGGCCATGCATTTTAATGATGTGGAATGAATGCGAGTCCAACGGAGATGTGGGAACCTGTGAAAAGACATGGGGTTGCGTTAGATCTCTGATGCGTCTGGAGAGCTCGCTGTGTCCCTGATGCTGCTGTTTCTACTGCAGTAATTGTTTACTTATGCAGTAAAATGGATCTCTTTTTTTCCCCCCCATCTCCCTCATTACAGAGGCAGCTCAATCTATTCCTCAGCAAAAATGCGAGCCAGGAAAAAAAAAAAAAAAAAAGGAGCGTGAGTGAAATTGACTGAATTGAAATAAAGACGATTACCCAGATGCTATCCCACTGCAAGTATTTCAACAAGGACCCGGCGAAATGAAGTTCGAATGAAATTGCTTTTTATAAATGCTCCCCTAACAGTAGCCCCCTTTTATTTCTCTGCTCTTTCTTTTTTCTTGTCTTTTCTTGTGCGTTACAAGTTTCCATTAAAGACTTCCCAGTTCGTAACAATGCACGGCTTCAAGGCGGGCAGACAGAGAGCACTTATCACCCCTGCAGACAGTTGGAAACATCTCTAATTACCCCTGTATTACAGAGTGGAAGCAGCCTAATCACAGACACTGCTAAGGATATACTGTTCCATTGTTCTCTAATGTAGAATCTGACAGCATGGGAGAGTGTGTATGTGTGTGTGCGTGTGTAACAAAATGGGCACGGTGCGTAGTGTTAAATACTTTCATAGCATGTCTGCGTGTTTTCTGAACTTTCTTAGACCTACTCCTACATATTGACTTTCTTATTTTGATTTGGTCCCCTTGCTGTTACACTACACACTGGTTCTTTACACCTTTAGGCCAGCAGTGTAGCACTCCAGAAGAAATCACATTTGGCATGTTCTCTGAGCGCTGCCAGCAAACACCACTACCACTGCACTCACACTCACTGCGACTTCAGGTCTGTTCATTTCATGCCGACTCTGCAACGCTAATGATCTCCAGTGGCAGAAGGAAGTAGTCAGATTTTTTTCTCAAGTAGTCTACTGAAGTATAAATACTAAATGAACTCCTTTGTATTGGTTTATTATTACGTATATTTCATTTTTGTATAATTATTATTATGAAAGCATTTAAATGTCACAGCTGGTTCATAACAATATATCATGTTTTATGTTGTTTGTATAAAAGTAATTAGTAATAAGTGGGGTAAAAAGTTTAATAGATCCATCTGTAGTGTGGAGACGTATGGGAATAAACAGGTAAAGAACAAGTACGGTACCTCAAAAATTACTTTAGTACAGTAATTAAGTAATATACCTTCGACCACTGATGAGCTTACAACTTATTTTAGGTGTACACATGGTTTGTATGTTCCTCAAAATTATACGTATCAAAGCAAATAAACAACATCACATGACAGTGTGGAGCAGCTGCAGACAGTGATGCGTTGCGTGAAAATGGGAAATGGGTCATTTTGCTGACTTAAGGCTTAATTAAAGCAGAGTGCAACAGTTCTTTTTCATTTTCACCTGTCCTTTTTGCCTGCACGTGACCAATTCCATTTTATTCATTCCAGCATTATGGGCATACACATTTCTTCTCGCATATGAAGAATTCACCATTTAGACCCAAGCTTATTATGTGTGACTTTCTCCATTTACGACAATCCTGCTGGTGTCGGTTCAAAACATTTCCACTTGGCCACTTACTGTATGCCGGTCTGTGTGTAGGTCGGAGTTGATGCTCTGTGTGTGTGTGTGTGTGTGTGTGTGTGTGTGTGTGTGTGTGTGTGTGTGTGTGTCTGCTTGTCCTCTACCGTCACGTGCGTCTCCCCTTCCCCAACCTCAGGCCCTGCCTGGGCTCTCAGGAGTCATCCCATGGAAAGGCATGACAGAGCCCCAGTGTTTGGAAATGGCTGCGCTGGCAGCGATAAGCAGTTCAAAGAAGAGAGCGCATTAATGTAATTGGCTGCCAGCAGCACATTGGCCTCGTCGTCTCATATCCACACGCAGTAACACACACTCACCACGCGGATTATTGGAGGGGAGTGTGTGAGAGAGGAGAGAGGATAGAGAGGATGAGAATGAGAGAATGAGAGGAGGGAGATGAAGGAGAGGACAGATAGAGAGGAGGGGAGGAGGTCCTCATTGTGTCGCTCATTAAGCCGTGGGAGGCTCAGGGAGGCTGAGAGATGAGATGAGAGGTGTCAGAGTTAAATGTCAGGTCTGCAAGGGACGTGGCTGACCTCCATGAAGCCTACACACACACATGCACGACTGGAGAGAGGTAGGGAGGCGATTCTCTGCCCAATCTTCAGCCTCCTATTATCCCCTCAACTTCTCCTCTCTTCACTCCTTAACTCCTCTCCCTCTCTCTGCCAGTCACCTAGTTTTACCCTCTCAATTTTCCACCCATTACACCCAAATTACTGGTGTCATTGCAAATTGAATTGTTGCAACCGGATAGCAGCATTTCCACTGAATAGCCCCAGCCGCTACCTACTGCAGTGGAAGTGAAGGCTATTTCCTTCAGCTAATTTCTAAGTCTGTGTGATGGCAGGCGCAGAGGAGAATGCCGGGTGGCTTCCTCCACTGTTATGAAATGCTTTCACCAAAGGCTGTGCGAGGCTTTGAAGTTTAGACTCTCGCCCTTGTATTTCAAACATTCTCCTCTTCTGTCTCTCCCTGTGAGTTCTCTGCGAGCACTTCTCAACTCACTTTCTATTTATTTTCTTCTTTTGCTGCTGCTCTGAGTTAAAATCTTGCTCTAATTTTCATTCTCCCTCGCAGCTCTTTCACCTTCTGATTTCGTGTTGCTTTCTGCCTTTTTTCCACTTGACAATACTCAGCGGTCGTGAACATGAAAAACTTTTTTTCTTTCTTTCTTTTTTTTTTTAAATAGTGAAAGCTTCAGTTTCAAATAAGCGGAATCATTCAGCCAAATGTTTTTTAAGCCTCACTATTCAGTATTTTCTTAACAATAGATCAGATCATTTCAAATATTAAGAAAGATGTGATTGATATCGACCCTGAGTTATCACCCAGGTCCTCTTCCTCAAGAAGCTGCAATGACCAAAACAGAGCCAAAAGGAAAGTGAATATTGCGCTTAGATTTTTTTTCATATTTGTGGGGGGGAAATCTGTTCATCATGTCATTTAGTGTTTTTGTACCTTGACTTGTAATCTTGTTCTCATGTCAAATTTTCTGATTTCTTTGCATAGGATTTGAGATATATAAAGAGAAAATAATCTGTAGCCAATAAATTTCATTCAGCAAGGTAATCCGTACAATACAACATCAATCAACACACAAGCAGGGGCAACACAATACTTACAGTTGCAGTCAGTAAAATAAAACAATGAGACCAGAACTAGAAGGCTAAAACTTGCTGCTTTCAGTAATTTCTCATAATATTCAGACAAAATTAACTAATAACATGATATGACATGATATATTATTTTTAATGTAGTTTTAATCCGTTATTTTTTCCTCCATATGCGCTGCATCGTCTTTTAGACAGAGGTGCAATTTGCCAAAAACGATGATGATAATGATGTTAGTGATAATGATGCTTATGTGATAATTATCATTAGCGACCAGAACACAGTAATGGACCCTTTGAAGAACTAAATCATGTTTCTTTCCAGGTCAGCCCTTCAAGTTGGACCCAAAGACAGCCCACAAGAAGCTGCGTCTGTCCAACGACTGTCTGACCATGGAGAAGGATGAGAGCTCGCTAAAGAAGAGCCACACTCCAGAGCGTTTCAGCGGCACGGGCTCCTATGGCGCGGCCGGTAACGTCTTTATTGACAGCGGGTGCCACTACTGGGAGGTGCTTCTGGGAGCGTCCACGTGGTGAGAAGCACACACAAACAAGGATGCATTATATAAGCCTGCAAGGAGGCGCGATAAACCGAAATATCTTTCTTGAGGGAGTTTAAATCTAGGCTGCAAACCCACACATGCATACACACAGCAGACACACACAGTGTATACTCTTACCCTATTTATATTCTTCTCACTAATTGGCTCTGAAGTAGACCTCTTCATGCAGGATAGACCCAAAGGGCCCGTGCCTATCTTGTGTGTCCTCAGCATGAGGTAGCTTGACTGTGCAAGTAAAGTCATTAAGGAGGACACTACTTTCAGATCACTAATGCATTCCAAAATGTTCCCTCCCTGCAGGTATGCCATCGGCGTGGCTTACAAATCAGCCCCGAAAAACGAATGGAGCGGCAAGAACTCGTCCTCATGGGTGTTCTCACGCTGCAACAACAACTTCATGGTGCGCCACGACGGCAAGGAGATGCTGGTGGAGGCGAGCCTGCAGCTGCGGCGGCTGGGCGTCCTGCTGGACTACGACAACAATTCGCTGTCCTTCTATGACGCCATGAACTCCCAGCACATTCACACCTTTGAAATCTCCTTCCTCCTGCCCGTCGTCCCCACGTTCATGATCTGGAACAAGTCGGTCATGATACTCTCAGGGCTGCCCGTCCCCGACTTTGTCGACGGCGTGGCCTCAGACCTCCAAGAGCAGCAGCAGCAGCAGATGGGCCTGTGCCGACAAGAGTCACCGTACTTGACCGGGATGAAGACCTGTCACTGAAAAAAGGCCCACCGGTGGCCGAGCAGAGTCCACTCAGGCCCAGTGACTGAGAGGTTGATTGGGAGCTGAAAGACAATGACAGTGTGACTGAGTTCTGCTCTATCCTCTGCATTTAGAGTGGACCGGTTACTTTCTTAAAGGTTTAGAAAGTGTTGGAAAATATGCACACCAGTCTGGAAAAATGTCAGTCCTGTTAGTTTGTAGCCCTCCAATGCTTTGCAAATCCGTCAGTGAATGGGAACACGGTGTTTTGACTGCAAACGTCAGAAGACCTCAAATTCATCTGATGCCCTGGTGTCACTGAGGACAGGGCTGGTTTTCTCGACCATTTAAGGTCTTCCTTTTTGAATTACTTCCCTCCTAATTTAACTCTAGGCAGAAGACCAAGGGGGTGTTCTCATCAGCCATTTACAGCTTGAAGTTACAACATGCGAATGTGAGACTCGTCTGCTGTAGATTGGAATAAAAAACAAAACAAAAAAATGCAGAAGCAGCAAAAAAAATAAGTGTTGAAGTGATGAATCCAATGACTGGGGACGCTTAACTTTATTTTAAATGTCCATATTTATATTTAGTGAAGATTATGAGAATAACTGTACTAAATTTGACAAAACCTAAATTCAACTGGGCGCTTAAATTTTAGTTTAAATTTCAGATTTATTTATTAATAAATTAAGCATAGTTTCACTTCGTGGTAAACCAAAGGTTTTCACTTTCTTGATGTCACTCTCATGACTAAACACTAAATAAGAAGCTAGCACCAGCAGTGGGGTTAGTTTAGCATAGCATAAAGACTGGAGGGTCCCTAATCTGGTGGTTGCAACACATTACCCCCTTTAACAAAGATGTTAATTCTCTTCTTTCATCGAAAATCTATATAATATAACGTGATTTTTTTGTTGAAAAGTTGATATTTTGTTAACTTTGGACCTAGCTAGTGTCCAGTCTTTGCTCTAAGCTAAGCTAACTGCCCGCTGTCTGTCCAGAAAGTGAATAAGCATACGTCCCAAAAGATTAATTACTCTAAAAGAGCACCCGTCTTCTTTGAATCCACTTTATTGTTTCAGCTTGATGCTACCAACTAGCCAGCGCAAATACATGCTAGCCGCGGGTTTGTCGCGCCACAGCAGGGCGCATGACAAACCGTCTGTTGTCGCTGCTCGCGTTGTAGCCTCAGCAGCTGTAAGCGGTTGTTGCTTTAGCCTTTACCTTGATCTTCCTCCCAACGTCTGACGCAGCAGCCAACTTTGTATCGTCGGGTTGCGGCTTTTTAAGTTTGAGGAAGCGTTAGCATTGCTCCCGGATGTTACCAAGACTGCAGGGGGTAAGTTTTGCATCATGTGACTACTCGACTTGTATAATAAGAGGTTTATTGAACATTAGAGGGAAAAAAATGTTATTTATGACAAAAAAAGATGGTTTACTTTTATTATTAATCTCAATACATTCATGATGCACTTTTAATTACCACGATTTCCCCCCTATGAGTATGGAAGTAGATGGAGCGAGGTGGCAGGGACGTGACGGGGAGGGAAAGTGACAACTGGCACTACTGCCGGTTGTGTTCATGCCTCTGAAAATCACCTTCTTGTTTTTTATTTCTTTTCATATTTGGGAAAGAGAACAATTAGTAGTCAATATTACATGATAGTGTTCGGCTAGCAACCAAAATAAAAAAAGTATATCGCAATAAAACACATTATGTGGTCAAAGCACTTTGCAATAAAACAGGCCTCCCCCGATGTAAAGTTAAAATGTCTTTTCACTGCGCTTTGAACGCAACCAGTGACTTTCCTTCCCCAGGGGCTCTTTCTGAAAGCATTTAGTAACTTTGTCTTCTTTAGAAAAGGGATGTGATGATGATGACATTTAAGCGAGTTTTTTCTCATGATGAAACGACGATAAACTAATAGCTGTTTAAAAAAAGAAAAAAAAAGTTCACTCTGTCGTCGACTATTCAGGGAAAGAGGGGGTTGACACTTTAACTTTGCTGTCTGTCGCAATGTCATGGCATGATTGTGTTTTCCTCTGTGATTTGTTAACACGCGCACATGCACATACATACGCACACACACGAACCCACACACACTTCGCGTTTCGTTTCGGTTGGCCTTGTCGTGATAAATGCATGAAACATTGTAGGATCCCGCGCCGGCTCACTGGGTATTTTTGAGTAGCTCACCAAATCTTGTCTTTCCATCGGATGCTGACTCACCTGCACATTTGCTCACAGCAGACTTGACCTTGATTCTTTTTGTCGCCCATCCGCTATTCAAAGAACAGCTGGTTCGTTGGAGCCACTGTTTTGCTTTTTATTTGGATCTGAAGGCCTCGGGGTGGGTGGCAGCTTCTCTCCGGTCGGAGATTCAGGTAGCGGCACTGATTCAGACAATCAAACATGTATCATAGTTTATGCAGATTTAAGAGGTTCTGTTGCGGGACAAAGGGGTCGTGTTCACACACCGTCTTGTTAAGATTTAACATGAGAAACCTGACACCTCACGGCCATTTTACACATCACCTGGTATGTACTCCGTGTTGAATGTCATGTAACGTTTTGTATTGACAGGCGTGCCCTGCAAACACACACTGATTTCAGCCATTTGTTGATAAATGTGGTAACTTATTGATGAGTTAAAGCGAAGACCCAGTAACGTAAACCTCTGAGCTATGGAAAGGTAGCAATGGTCAGACATGTCCTCCCAGTGTACCTTTTTAACCTGCAGTGTTCATTTAGGGCGACCGCGTGAAGCACCAGTCACGACTGTTTGATGGACGTATTGATTGCCGGAGTGCTACAGGCGGCAGAGATAATCCAGTGGTCAAAGGTAACACAGGAGGAGCCCTTCCTGTCAGGGAGATTAGTGAATGTTACCTGACTTCCAGATATCCACCCATCTTGTCGAATAATGTCGGTCACAGGCTCGAAACGGCCATGTGTTGATTTGTGATCCGTACTGACAAGCTCAACTCATCTGTGCAAGTGTGCTTGGCTGGGTCACTGCATGATTACGTGACCTTGCTGCAGGTTCATAACTCTTTCCTTATCTTCATGATGGGGTTTCTTATCTTGTGTCAAGCATATTTTCTCTTCTTTTCTTTTCTTTTTCCTTTTTTTTTTGCAAAAAAAAACAAAACATGACAAGAACACTCAGAAACGAAATGTTCATTGCCATGCATATCAGATAGTTTGCAGTGCTCTTTCTTTCTTTGTGTCACAAGTCAATACAGTAAAATATATACAGTGAATGATTTTCAATAGCTACCCACTCCTTGTAGTGCAGTGTAATACCCTAGAGACAATGCAATAGATTCTTCTTTTTGCTTTTTCTGTTTGTGTAACTTAGGAAATTATTTTTTACTGCTCATGAGAAACACGCTCCTCTCTTTTTGGCGTTTGGACCTTGATAAACAGCACAAAAAGAGCAGCGTTGCGCCCGTGCAAGGCTTTCTGTTTCCATAGATGAGAGATAATTTTAGCCAGAGAGGAATGTAAATCATAGGGGGAAATATATATTATATAAAGTTGTATAATATACAAAATATATATGAACCAATGTTATTTATGTGAATTTAAGTCCAATTAAAAGTCTGATCCCAAATGTGTTGAAGTCATGAGTCTCTGTCACCTGTCTCACTTTGATACTCTTTTTATTTCATTTGTTTGCTTGCATGTTAAGAAAAAAATCCAATATGATTATTATTAATATATAATTATATATTTATACACACACACTCCTTACATATTCTCAGATATACATACAGTTAAAGTAAGAAAGCTTATACAGTATCAGTATTAAAAAATAAAAATGAAATAAATAGATACAATAAAACAGAAAATTACATTCTTAAAGGACATTTTGGGAAATACACCCATTCACATTATAGCCAAGGGCTAAATGAAAAATCAATGCCACAGTTAAGGAGTATGTTCAGCCTGTTGCCCGCTCAAGCTGTCACATTCGCTGCTGTACAAAACGAGCCAACGCACACACACACACACA
>JAOXYL010000065.1:11883889-11904130 GCA_028564955.1 Terapon puta | reverse complement strand
CACACACACACACACAGTGCATGACGTCAACAGGTCAATAGCCCATTTTTAATGTTTTTAGGTTACTGATGTTTCACTGGTTATTCTTAGTGATCATCAATCTGCTGTCTTGCATTGGGGTCCATCCTGCTTGACACACAACAATACATTTGGATGGTTCACAATGTGTCTGAACACACACCAGTGGACACCAATTTAAAATGCACCCCAAAGCTTCCAAAAAGGGCTGAGTCTCTGAATAGTTAAAGGCGGAGTGAGGACACCAGTCAGACAGGTCATCCAAAGCTCAGGGTGGGGTTAGTAAGGCTACACCCTTTTAGCCCTCATCTGTCATCACCGGCATGAGCGCTTCATCACCACAACATAGCAGTGTCGTGCATGGGTCCCTGCAAGCATGGTGCACCACACACATACACATGCACACACACACACACACACATCTTTAACAAAGAACAATATGCTCACTTGTTTTGTGGCTCCTTTCCTGTGGTGCAAGAATGTTGTCACAATTTCAAGAGGGAGCCAGGGGAGTCTGAGTCTCTAAAACCATTTTGGATCACCACTCAAAATGATGTGAGTGTAGCAACATAAAAATAATGTGGAGGTACCGTGCACACTATTTGGCCATGTGACCCCTCATCCGCCCTGCAATATCCTCAAGCAAGGCGGAGAAACCATATCAGCTCCAAGGTTACTGCACCTGACCCTGCCCAGCTACCCCTGCTGTAAAGACAAATTATCTCCCTGAGGGATCAATATGGCATCATGCACATACATCACACCCATGACCTTGTATCGTTGGGCCAAATCTGTGCAAATGTCTAACCTAAAGCTAGAAAATGCTTTGGAAAAAAAAGCATAACAAATTGTTATTCCAAAAACAGTCTAGGACCCTGGCAATACTTTGTTGAGTTTTTCGTCTGCTAACAATGAGCTTCACAATAGTACTACAGCCTTCACCTCTTTTCTCCCCAAAGACAGAACCTTTGATGCTGCCTTCAGCAGTAACATCACTACTACATCACTACTGCCTTTAACCGTTCAGAGGAGGGATCTGTAGCGACTGAAACTTTTTTTTTCTTTCCTGTTTCATCTTGGCATTGTTGGGCAAGATAAATGTCAACAGCTGAATCAGCTTATTAAAGTGTGTGTAGATTGTATTCACTGGCCTTCAAAATGGACAGCATGTAAATTATTTTCAATGTCCGGCTGTGTGCTCTATCATTGCATGTCTTGCCCAGTGGACACTAAGGACTAGATGGTAATGCTTTATTATACGGGTGTTAATTCCAAATAATTTTCAAATCAAAGGGGTTCCTTGGAAATAACTAATTAATGGTCATACAGAGTGCAGTGGGTACACCTCCAGTTCATTAATTCCAATAAACCAAAAGACAGCATAACCTTAAGTCTTTTAGTCATGCAAAGCAGGTCAGCTGAATGTTTAGCATTCTGAATTCAAAGCAATTACTCTAATGCTGAATTCATATTAACTTTAAGTGGCTTAAAATGATGCAGTTGTTTGGGGAAATTCTGTTGCAAAATGCTTTTAAACTCTCCAGAACTATGTACATACAGAGGTCATAAAACTGTTTTTTTTCTGTTATTAGCAGCAAATTACAGTGGGTTCTATAAAACAACAAGAAATTATTAGTGAATTACAGACATGTACATTAATAAAATTCCATCATCACTTATTTGATCGGCTGAAACTGCCTTCTTTTATAACATCATCATGTTTATCTTCCTCTACTTGAGAATTTGCTCTGTGGGTGAACATTTAACACTTTCAGGGGAGATTTTAATCAGTCAGTCAATCAAGCCAAAACCTCTCACTTGTATTGAATGAATAAATTGTCGATGCTGGGCAGATTAACACGCCGAGACTCTGATCTCAGTTCTCTGACCCCCTGATATTCTTTTTGAGGCGTAACAGCCGATGGTATCAGGACCATTTTAGCAAACTAATAACTATTAACCTAACACCGAAAGGCTGAGGAAAATCCAATTACATTACCTGCCTCTAGATCATTTAATTCATGGATCCCTTTATATAGATTCGAAGCAGCATTTTGTGTGTTGCTTGTTTTTTTTCACCCCATTTTGGGTTCACAGTGATGGATTACAACCCTCGGTGCCCTGTGGCGACTCCGTCCAGTCTGGTCCAGTCCACAAGTTTAAGTAACGGGGGCTGTGATTGGAGGCCTATCTACCTCTCCATGTGTCACAGATTATCTGGCAGTTCAGCGCGATGCTTGCTCTGTCTCTGCTCCCTCACACTGCTAACCAGCTAGCAAGCAAGCAAGCCATTGGAGCTAACCGTAATTACATTTCTAATTGCAGAATAATTAGGACTCCCTGTGTAGCTCGTTAAGTCATTTGTCACCGAAGCCTCTAATGTGGCGTACAACAACTCTCTAATTACACCAAATGAAAAGTCTACATGGTGGGGAGCTTTTCTGCCACCAGTGGCCTGAGTTTTTTCCTGATAAAGCATATTTCAGAACTTCACATCTACATCGTAATTATTATTAAGATTATTATTATCATTATTATTACTATTATTATTATTATTATTATTATTATTACCTACTAAACTGGTCATTCTTTGCCTACTGAGCATGTTTAATACATTGAGAATCACAAAATATATATGTGTGGTCTGACCTTAAATTTGAACAGCGCATTAGAGGCCAGTGGCCAGACTACTTTCTTTCACCTCTGAAATACAGCAAGGTCAGATACTTTCTCTCTCCAGAGGACAGTGAAAGACTAATGCACGCTTTTATCACAAACAGACAAAAAATTGTCATGATGAACTCACCTCTGGTCTCCCAAAACCTAAATATTGTAGCCACTATTCCACAACTTTTAGCAGAACACACTTGTTAGAAATCTCCTCATTAAATGAGCTTTATTCAGAATTTGCTTCGTAGACACATCCCAGACAGAGCACTCGGGTCCTGTGATGGCTCTTTTTAAGACACGCAGACAGTCTTGAGCTCCTCTGTGGCACTGAAACAGCCCCCCAGCGGACTGTGGGTGTTGAAATTAATGCATAAAAACTAACTACTTGACTCATTTATTTTATCTTTGCTCAACTGTTTTTTTTCTGTGTTTTACTGTTTGGCTCATGTGTTCCTGCTCCAGTTTAATTGTCGCTCTCCAGGCCTGCTCACTGCGGCATTTAAAGTAGCAGAACCCCACTGTGACATATCACTGCCACAACCAGCTCATCCACCTGTAGAGGAAGTGTGTAGAGTTTTTGCATTTTACAGCCCAACTTTGTTCAGCTTTGAGCTACAAAAAAATCTTAGCGCTACTGATCATTGACAGAATGGAAAGACAGGAAGCTTTCACTTTAGTCAATCCAATTTTATGTAACTGTTCAGCTTCACACTGACCTAGAAGGAATTCAGAGTGAAGTACCATCATTAAAAATACATCATAAACACAAAATGTTAAAAAAAAAAAAAAAAGACTGGTAGTTCTCTGCCTCCAGCACTTATGCCAAGCCAACATATCTTGGACCACTCACACAAAGACAGAACTGATGTTAACCCTGTGTTAAACTCCTGGTGAGACAGTGAATAAGCAGACACCAAACACCAGTCATGACTTTCTGGTGGGCTTTATGCTGTCTGACTTGGACTTTGATTCACTGTGAAACACACTGAAACATAAAGTTACTATAGTGGATGTGTAGCAGTTTCTCTGGGATAGTTCAGTGGCGGGCTGTGAATTTGGTACCCGTATGAATTTGGTATGAGGCGCGCTGAGAGAGGGAGGGCGGAGAGGGAGTGAGAGAGGCAGGGCGGCGCTTTTTATTAATTATTTGGCCTCCTAAAAATGACTTTTCGCCTATTGAGAGTGAATACCGTTGTTATTAAAACAAGGAACCCAGTTAAGACAGCTCCAAACCTCCTCACTACAGCTGCAACTGTGCCACGTATATCACTAGTTCAGAATCAATATGTAATCATTGTTATTTATAATTTAATATTTATATATGTAAATAAAATACATAACAAATCCAACCCCCTCCCTTTACGTATGGAGTTTAATGTCCAGTGTCTTCAGTGTCTTCGATGTCCAGCTTTTCTGGAAAAGTCTGACTTGAAAATGAAATTTTAATAATTCCAAATACTTCTCCGGCAGCCATTGTGGGCCTAAAATTAGAAAAAAATCTTAAGTATTAATGTGCTTTGCTAGCAAAACTTGGCAGTGATAGCTTTGCTCTGACCAACCAGTCAGAGGACGGAAATCTTCAGTCGTCATTGTGGACCAGCTATCTGGCCCAGTGAGGCAAATTTGAAAGCCGATTGGTTCAAAAAACAGTTCTGTTGCTATATAGTTTAATTAAGGTAGACCTGCACAATTGATTCTGAAGGCCCTGGGCAAATTAAATTGCCCCTGGCAGCACACAGAAACTGAAATCTGATTGAACGAAACATTAATAATCCACTGAGATGTACGGGAAGCAGCACAGCCAAGAGGATTCAAGGGGTTTTATTATCATTTCAGTGTTAAAAACGGATCAGATGGAGTGAAATTAGTTACTCTGGTCCCAGTACAAGCTCAATAACTTAAAGATATAAAAAAGAATAAGAATTAGGTTTACTAGATATAACTACAACATACATAAATACAACACACAACAGAAACATTACAAAGAAAGAGAATAGACTATTGGAAGTAAATGACCACAGTTTCATTGAACAACTATTATAATTTAGGTTGTAGATGTAGGTTAGTGATGCCGATAGTGTTAGGCCAGCAGAGAAGGCCTTGCTGGGTATAGTTAGTTCAAAATGATGCACTTTTGATGGTTTATTCAATGCAGTCAATTTGACAGCTATTTAAATAATACAGATGTACACGAATTGATAAATGCACACAGACTGTTCCCCTCCACAATAGTCAGTCTGCTCATCTCTACAACATTAAGTTTCACAGCGGCTCCTCTGAACTCATGAACCTAATAAATTGTGCAAGCAATTATTGGAAAAGCAATACACAGCCATGTCTTAAGAATTTTATTACCTCATCTGCTTTTCAGTAGGTAACCTCGTATTCAGAGTTGCATTTGGTTTTCGTTAAAGTGATATTAAAATACGTCATTACTCTTCACCTCACAGCAACCACCCCCCACCCCACCTTCCAGCCAGATTTGTCATCAGCTCTGGGCGGCCATCTGTGTGTGTCAGCAAGGTGTCAGTGCAGCGAGGGTCCATTCAGAGCTCCAAATGCACAGCTGGATATAATGAACTGCAAATGTGCACAAAGCTCCTGGCGCAATTTCACCAACACACAAACACACACCTGCTCCAGCCGCACCTACTGTACCTGCCCGGAGTGAATTGAGATCCCTCTGAAAAAAAAACACTTTTTTATTGCCATCTGTTTTGCAGAACGTTATTTAAATGTGGCTGAATTAGATGCTGATCTGCTTTCAAATGGGAGAGCTCGACAGTGTGTGTGGGAGTGCAAGTGTGTATCCATGCCCGCTTGCGTGTGGGTGGTGGCACGTGTCTTGTAATAAGGTTGTTTTCTTCCCTCGGCTACAATTTCACCTATTTAACCTTTGCTTGAGGAAACTCTCTGGAGGCTGAGGCTCATTCCTCCTTTTCCGCTGAGTACATGATGCATAAAAACAAAAGAGCGACTGCTCGCAATACACACAATAAATCAAAGACGAGAAATACAGAGGATGCAGATCAAAGTGAAGTAATAAAAATGAGTTGACTTTGGACCTGTTGAGGCAGACAGAGGCCGCCTTTACCTTTCCTAAGTGAGGATGAATTAGACCACCGTGGAGGAGAGAGCAAAGGCTTGGCTCCCTGCCTTGCGGGTTGATGGAGGAGAGCTATGAACTCTGGGAAATGAGGATCTAAACAGGCCGTAGATCACCGAGCCCACTGGCTCCGTCTCTATCAGCTACTCTCTCTCTCTCTCTCTCTCTCTCTCTCTCTCTCTCTCTTTCTGACTCAAACACTCAGACACACACTAACACTCGCACCACACACAGTCAATATCTAGATTAATCTCTGAAGGTGGAATCAATCAAGTGGGCCGATGGTGCCTCAGAGAGCCCTGGAGGCTTGATGGTCCTGCTGAAAGGGAGCGATATGTCCAGGTGCGTTAAAGAGATCTCAGCCGAAATCTTTACCTTTCCATCTTCCCTTGTGAAGATGATAGGATGTTAGTTGCATGGTAGATATTGTTATCATCCCATGGCACAGTGATGAACAACGCGGCAAGAAAAACTTTGCAACGGTGTTGGCAGGATGGGTGTTATTCGGTTCAAACCGTCCCTTTTTGGCTGTCAGATAAATGCCCTCTTCTCAAAAGTAATACTCAATCATCGTTTAACACCACTTTTCACAGTTTGACAGGTGGCGTCCTCTTTAGTCTTTCCAAAACTTTAAGAAATGAGCCTGTAATCATTTCCAGACAATTTTCTTATTACACCAACAGTATTATTCTCAAGGCCAACAGTTAACATATCATTGGTTAAGTATTTTGTTGTGCTTGAGGTTACATTTGAAGAACAAAACAATACTACTACTATGTAGTTGATGTTATCAGAGTTTAAGGTAACGTTGGCAGCATTGTCCCACTTTGGGGATTTGGGGAAGTTTACACTCCTGCTCCCCCGGCATCATGACTTGAAATAACATTAGATCTGCTAAAAACATCCTCATAGAAAATTGAATTCTCATCATTGAAACGAGAATATGCAGGAAGCTAAGGTATCAGTCTGGGTTTGATGGAGCAAAATTTCAGTCTGATTTATCGCCATCATACTTAACTATACTTGGTCTAACAAATACATACTGCACAAACACTCGTTCACCTCTCTTTTCATCGCCCTTTCTCATTTTGTCTCAAAACATTACAGTTGTTGCGATGTCCTCAGCCTTATACCAATACTTTTTATGGTCTCTGTTGGTTTTTATTTGATGTCTGTAGAAGATGAAATGATTCTGGTTTCAGCCTCACATCATTTTGACAACTCTGCTCTGTAAAAGTGTATCTAAAGCACTTATTGGTGCCCCCGCTCACAGCCACTGTGCCACGTCGCTTTTGACCAAGCTGTCCTCATGATTGAGTGCTTCTATTTGGATGAAACTATCCAGAAGAGTTTTTTGGTTCAGCCAGAGGGATTGTCTCAGAGGAGCTCTTCATCATCCCCTACAGCCACTTTCACAGGTTAATGGATTAAGAAAATACACTCAGGACTTTCTTACTGCAGAGCTGGGGGGTAGGAGGGGTGGGTACAATTTACAAAGCATTTCAAAATTGATGGTGGGAGTTAAAGATTGGTCCGGTTTGTATTTTTGCGTATGTTCCCGTACGTCACTGCAGATAGATAGTGACAGAAAATGGGATAACCCCCCATGCGGACCACCAGATGAAAATGTCAGAATCCCTTGACGGTTGTGAACAATCTCTCTCTGAACAATGAATCCCCCCTGAGCCACCGTGAGGCGAGAGAGTAAATGCGGACTGACACCAGAGGTTTAGTGCAGAGCTTTGTTGGAGCGTTTTTTACGGCAGCGTGACTACAGGCAGTGAGAGGCTGCGGCCCTTTCATTGGGGCCTACAGGCTCATAAAAACTGCGTAAGTGACTTTGCCATGATTGATTATCCACATTTTCAATGTAACTCCGTCTCTGGGGAGAGATCTTAATCAAACGGAAACACAGCTTGATAATTTTGTTAAGTGAACCATGTTGACTCTTTGATCCGCGCACATCTGATCACTGCATCCAAAACAGGCATCTCCATCTAAATGATCGTCTGTATTATCATTAATATCAAGCTGTCTCCTCTCTTGTCCGTCCTCGCCTTTGATATTTATCAAGCCATCTTTCATACTGATGGAAGCCCATTAGCGGCAGACAGTTTCAGGTTGACATGTTGACTTAATTGGATACAGCTCACGATATAAATAACCGTCCTTGACCTACGTGTCTGCCCTGTGTTGGTTAGAGATATTCACTAATAGGGGTGTGTTGTGAGGGCAGAGGAATAATGAAACACTACAGACATGCAGTGATGCCACCAGAATAAAACCAGCTCCTCGTAGTTTTATCCAGTGGGGTTTGCCTGTGAGAAGTTCCTTTATGTTAATCTAGAACCAGACTTTAAAACCTTTATCAACAGCTGAATCATTCTGATGACATACACGTGACATACAAATATGAGTTATTCTCAAATCTGCTCTGATCAATATGACTACATGTAATATCAAAGGGGTGGTTCATGCTGAATCATCATAAAAATTATCAGCCTTAATTGTCAATAGTTTTGGTTTTACAGCCCATAGCTTTACTGATAAACACATTTAAACCTACCTGTCCAGCTGCAAACAGCAGGCAGACACAACCAGCTGCTGAATATATGTGAAGCATTTTGCAGACAAATGGCAAGATTTCCTTCCAAAGGGCACAAAAAGAGAGTGGAATATTAGACTTACATTTGCCACATGGACTAATCTGACTCTAAATTGCCTTAATGTTAATGTTGTATCTCCTTGATATGTATAACGTAACATATAACAACATAACACAATATGTTCACCATAGATGCTGCACTTTTGCTGTATGCATTGCTGAAATTGCATTTCACAAAAAAGTTACATATATCTTTACAGAAAGTTGAAAAATGTCGCGTTTACTTCACATAACAGCCGCTATTTATGAAGAGATGTCATTGGAAAGCTGCAAACTCTGCAAAGAAGACATAATGACGTCAAATCTGTATTTTCATTTTCACAGGGCACTGTCATAGTTTCATTCAGGAGTTGATGCAACATTACTGTTAGAAGATTGCACTTTTTTTGTTACCAGTAAAAAAATTATGTCACAGTAAGTGATTTCACTTTGCTCACTGGAAGCACTTATTTAACAGAAGATGTCTGTTTTGTATAGCTACCTCTGTAAAACAGGAAGCATACCTTTTAATCCATTGTTTAATTTATTCATTTTTACAGAAGTTGTAGCGTTACCTTTTGGTACAGCTATGAAAGTTGTTTGACTCAACAACATTTTGTAAGTTTGTGTTTATTATGGTCGGGAATAAAACAAGATAAGAACCTCATTATTCTAGCACTTGTGTTGGGGAGTTTTGGGGAAATCACTTTTTTTTCTTATTCATCAAATCACAGTTTTTGCAAGTTCCTGCAATTTTTGCAAATTTACGCTATTTCATTGCACAAAATTGCATAAATATTGTGCATATTCCATTTTTTACAAGCCATATAATCAAGATTTTTTGCCTGCAACAATCACACAAAAATCTTATTTTTCTGGAAGGAGTGTTTTGATTATATGTCTACGTTGTTGTGGCTTGTTTGTGGCCAGAAAAAAAACATTAAAAAGAGGGGAAAATTGTCTACTGTGTCTGCTACCAGCCCTGGACCATTTTTAATATACATGTCAAATTCAGAAGATGCAGTTCAGATTACAAAATAATTCTTTTGTAAAGAGACTGTAAGATATTGAGTTGATAAGAAAGATTTATTGAATTGGAGATTCAGCTATCATTTACACATTGGTGTATTCAGATTAAATATTACACATAAAACATAGAAAATGTTTCATATGTCTTATATTTATGATCTGTAATACTGGCCTACATACGTCTGTGTGTGCTTTCTCAAAATTAGAAACTGAGGCAAAGATTAAGCCAACTCAAAGCAAATAGCTTTGTTTGGTCCTTGACAGAGAGGGATTTTCAGATTTTCTGTTTCTGAGATGTTTGACAGGAATTTAATAACAAAATCTGCCAGCCTATTTTCATATATACGTCTGTTTGATATTTACAGAGGAAGGCATTTCTGCAGAGGCAATCTTTGACCAGCTGCTTCTCTCCGCATAGTATGTGGCTTTCATCCCAGGTTCAGCTGCGTTTGGGCTCAACAAATGCAAACACATGAAAGTGACATTCAAACATGCAAAGCCTGCCAGCGTTGGAAACATTATAATAGAATGTGAATCACTGATCACGTGAGCAGACAAACATTGCTGTGACTGTCATCCTTTAAAATAACAGGATGCCCTCACTGTTTTTTCTCTCTCGCTTTCTTTCCTGAGACATGAGCAGCACAATTCCCTCAGAGAGGAGACGATGTTGTTATCCTCAGGCTGCAGCGCCCCACAGCTTCACAGCAATACCCCCCCATCTACCTTTGATGTCCTATAAATAGCGGAGCCTCTCGTTCTGATCGTAATGAACCTGGTCTTCAAGAATCTTCCCGCCTGCTGCATTTCTGACTCCAAGTTAAACAGCGCTGAATAGAGATTTCTCACAGCGGTGTGCAGTTGCATGTGGACAGCTACTGTCTCCCCTCCAGCCCCACACAAAGTACCGCGATGATGATACGATATCACAGCGTAATGTACACTACGTGTGGACAAAAGGCCAGCAGGTCACATATGGTTCACTTGGCTTTGAACCAGTTCTAAATCTGCTGTCCCCTCAGCTTACAAACGCCTCCACGGGGTGGAGAACCGGCCCCTTTCATCAGTAAGCTGACATTTCACCACAGCCAACATTAAAATGTCGCCATATGAGGCATCTGAGTGTGTCACGTATCTAATATTGCTCTTGGTCAGGCAAAACTGTGTTCTCCATTAGATCAGTGTTGCACTGTGAAGGAGAGAACAGCAGAGATTTGGATTGACATCAGGTATCTAGTCACCTGTTTTTAATGTGCATTTTCAATTTGCTCTTAAATTACCTTGAGTGGAAAAGTTTTTAGGCTAGGTGGAGGTGGAAAATATTGGCGTATCCATAAAAACAAAATTTAAGGAAAGGCATTAGACAAATCATGACGAGGCACGTAAGCTGATGGGAAATGTCAGCAAAGAAAAACATCAGATCTGTGCGGAGCGATGAGGAGACTGTAACATCCCCCAAATAATCTTATCTCAACATGCCCTGTGTTTCTGAAAAAGTGTGATGGCATCCGACTGAAGAATTAGTGCCTCCTACTGTTGACATCAATGAACAAACTCCTGATATTCGCATACCAGCATTTTCTAAAAAATGTGTGATTGGCTAATTTTGAATGGGAATCTATCCTGGGCTGATTGCCATTAACTACACTGACTTTTAACTAAAGGAAAGAGGGAGTGGTCAGAGAAATGGACAAAGATGAGGGGGGATGCATGGTGTTACTTTGTACGAATATGTGACAGCCAGGGATAATGTACTTCCCTTTGATCAAACCACTGTGATTTGTGAGATTTTCAGACTCTATTGTTACCGTGTGCAGCCAAGGATGTGAGACATCAGAGAACTTGAGTGTGTGAAAGAATATTGACTCAGTGCGTGAGTCAGCAAAGTCCAATAATTAAGAAAAAAAATGGGAAACTTAACTAAAGCTGAAACCAAGGACACCGCTGCAGCTGAAAGTCTGAAAAAGAATACCTTTGGGGGAGGAAATGTTCTCTCTCAAGCTAATCGTGAGCATTTCTTTTTAAATTCCAGGTGCATGACCTTGGATAAATAGTCCTGTTACTTGACCATGACCATGTGCAGTCTACACCTGAGAACGCCTAGTTTTTCAGAGCAGCCCCACATCATAAGTCATAACACATATAAATGGGGTCTCACCCCTCCACTCTTAAGGTATTGCTCTCACTGATTCTCACCCCCTTGCTTATCTGTCAGGTGTGGCCGCAGGATTAAGGAGAGCATTTTGGATTTGTTCTACCAACTCTGGCCGTTAAGCCCAGCTGCCTCCCATTAGTTTACTGCTCTATTTCCTTGTCTTGTCAGACCTTCTCCCCCTTTTGCTCTGCACTCCGGAGCTCTTATACTCTCCTTTGTTCCAGCCAGACTGCAGATGGTTGATTGAGAATCCTGTAGCCCGTTCTGTCTGATTGTCCAGAGCAGCTGGCAGAGGAGGTGCTCGTCAAAAAGTGTACCACTGCAGCGAAAAGTAGGAAAGCACAGCATGTGGCCCTGCAAATGATCCAAACAAAGACTCATTACTTTTTTAAATGGCTCGCACGCAAGCATCCACATTAAATATGCTCACAGAGGATTCTCTGTGAAACCAATAAATTTATTACATCTATCAGATCCTTGATGAGTCATTTGGTTTAACACCATGGGCATTGGTTGAATTTTATGTGATGGTAAATAATAATTTTATTATCTTTATATTTTATCTATTTCTTTATCTTTACTTGTTACATAATCCTTTTCCTCTGTTCATTATTGGGACCTGTGATGTTTTTTCTATTTCAGTTCTCAACATCTCTGCATGATGAACAGTTTGATTGACAAGTACGCCAATAAAAAGTTGGCTAGTACCAACCAAAGAAACCTGGATTGCTGCTCACACAGAAATGTAATGAGTTTGATGTGGTACTAGTTTTATTGTGCAGATGTTTGTGTGTGGCAGATGTGGGGAGAGTTTAATAAGAGAACTGACCAACCAAAGGTTCATAAAAACAATGCCCTCCTCATTTTAACGATAAACAATAACACTTGTGGTTTATTTCCCTTGGTATTAGAGGTTGTCATTGACTGGCTATCCTGTGGGATCCACCACTTGTAGGATGACACTACTATTACGGGGTATCAGTGGTATAGAGAGCATATTGGTATGATTGAGGGGGCCCCAGCGCAGAAACCTCAACATCATCACTTGACATTCAGTAAAAGTTCCCCTATTTTGTTTGGATCCACCAAAGTTCTTCCAAAAATATATTTGATAATCATGAAATAAGAAAACAGTTACACAGGATCGAAAGTAAAGGAAAAAAATGCAGGATTGGGATCAGATATAGCTTGACACAAAACCTTCATTGATGCGGTAAGGTGAGAATGACACAAACGAGAGCTATGGTTTTCTTTTGCTTAATTTTATTGTTTGTTTGTTTGCCATCCTGCAGGATACATTTACTGGAGTCTATACAGCTTCGATTTCAGTGCCTTTTACTTGAGCATGGTGCAAATTGACTGTCAGCAAGTGAGTCAGCGGGTGATGAGCGAGTGACTAAGTTTGTCAGTATGCCTATCGGTGTTCATGTTCAAGTGCATTCATGGACACATGATTATGAATTTCTGAGCCACCTTCACTCATGCATTCCTTAAAGAAAAGTGACAATACATTTCCACGCTAATGCATCCTCGAATATCTAGATTTGCTAAATATATAATGCAAACTGTATTTTTCTCCCTCCCATACAGCTCACGCACAGCTGAGCAAAACACAGTTTTCCATGCAGCTCTCTGGATGGGGAGTGCATCAATCAATTCCCACAGGATGCACAGGCTATTTCAAGAGAGAGGTCAGGTTAAAGGCGAGTCCCTGAAGACACAAATTTTGTATGGGGACGTGAAGATCATGCATACATGAAGGCTGAAGAGAGGGGGAAAATATGTACTTCAGGCTTTGCATGCAACTTCCACTATACGTGTGGTGGAGAAAAGACTGCCACTACAGTTTATGTGTCGTCTTCAGTTCAGCAGAGTTTGTTGAGGTTTGTCCTTTCTTGGAATAGGAGACATTTCAGTACCAATGAAGCAATCAAATCAACTATCAAATTTTAATTTCTAATGCTTATCACACAACATTCAAGCTCACACCAGATGGAAAATAATTATTTACACAAACAGGAAATGTTCAGACTACAAACTGTTATTCACATAAATATAATATGATGTAATTCCAGACCAGCCAAGTAACATTAGGTGCCTTACTGCATTCATGAGTGCAACATGTGCTGGTAGTACCACAGAGAAAATAGCTTGGGGTGAGGTCGCTTTTGATGCACTTTCTCCCAGGGCCTGCAAAGATAGGTCAGGTTTGTTTAGTGCTGTTACTGTGTGCCTATCCAAGTGTGCACGTACCTGTTTATATAACAATCTCATAATCTAACAAGATGTTAACCCATGTAGTAGCCTGAGCATAATAAATGAATAAATACATTGAGTTACTGTAGGTTAGATGCAGTAACATGTATCTCCTCTATCTGCTGCCAACACCTGCATTCGTCACACTCAAAATGTAGCTGTAGACATTCAAGATTGTAAAATGGATTTACAACCTGATCCCCCGAGGTCATGGTCCAGTCTTATGCTATGCTCATGCCCTGCACTCAGCTGCTACTGTGCTGCTACTTAGAGTTTAGCTCCCTGTGGCAACTCAGTCTAAGGTGGAATGATTTTTACAACTACAGTCAGGAGAGCCCCCCGTTCTTCCCCCAAGTAAATCACGCATCATGACATTTTCCTGCCTGACATAAGGCTGTTTCTCTCACCCAGGCTTTAAATTTCAGTGCATATATCAACAAACACACATCAAGTGAGGTGGCATCTCTCAGGTAGACATCAGAAGTTGAAAAAGAACATGCAATCTTTTCACTTTTCACAAAATGCATCAAAATGCTGATCCCTGGAACTTAAATAGTGTCTGACTCATCCGCTGACTTTTACAGAACAGTTTTCAGATTAAAAGGCACCAAAATCTGCACCACAGAATCAAATCTACTTTTGTGTGTGTGTGTGTGAGAGAGAGAGAGAGAGAGAGAGAGAGAGAGACAGACAGACACAGAGAGAGAGACTTATTAAAATGATGCAATAGGCTTAATGAATTTTCTGAAAATGTACTCACTTGTGTACCAAATCGTCAAATATGATGTATCAAACCACCATTTGAGGCGTTATGAGAAACACCTGTGGGAAGAAACTGCAATTCAATTACTTTCATCTTGTGGGTTAAAGCTACACGATGGAACCTGCAAAATCAAATTCTGTTCACTGCAAGAGGAGCAACATCCTATGGACCATTTCGTTTTACAGGTCAGCTGAGATGAACACGGCACACTTCTGCATGTGTGTCATTCTACAGTCACATGCTATTGATGGTGAGCTACTTCACCAATATGGGACTAACTCCGTCCCAAAACTTTGGCCTTGACCCACCTGTCTGAAAAAAAAAAAAGAAGCGACTGATAAATGAGTCTGGCAAACACAGATACCACGCAACATTAGCCCAGAGCGTAAATATTTACTTTGCTCCAAAAGCATCCAATAATGATTTATTGAATCGCTCTGTAGACATCTGTAAGCATGGATGAAGATCCGGGATAACGTTTAATCCTTTGTTTGATGCAGAAGTAATGATATTTCTTTCATTTTACTGGGAACTCTCTGTCTTGCAGTCGAGCAGTTATCATGCCTCGTAATGCGCTACAAATATTTCACATTGTTCTGAGGACTTACTGAAGTTATTTGTAGAATTTATTCCCTCCACAAACCATGTAATGGCCTGTGTGCGTGTATATATTTATATATACTTCATTGCTTCTGACCAGCACGTGTCAGCCGGAAGGAGCCTGTTTCTAAACACTGTTGTTGGACCATGGAAATTGCCACGGGCCACAAGATGCACATGGCATCAGAAATGAGCTAACGCTGATGATTAATGCAGTTCAAGACATATTTATGGCATAATATGGAAAAAATATGCGTTGGAAAAGGAGGGTACAAAGACAGTGGTTACAAATGTCAGTGGCAGTCTGGGATATATAAGTGAAGAGTAAGGAAATACTGAGTAAGAGAGAGAAAGTCTAATAAAAATCACTAATGTTTCCAGGTTGAGACAGGAAGGAAAAAGTGACACTCAAAATCATTATAGTTCAGTCTGCTGAGGCAACTTTTAGCATTTCAGTATGGAATATGTTGTCATCTCTGCTGTGTCCTTATTAGTATGTTGTGCTTCGTGGAGCAAAGATTGCAATATTAAAGTGACTAGACTGTTTAGTTTTCTTGTAATTGTACTATACAGTACCAGCACCAACTACATTTCCACCAAAAGGTGCTTTGTGCAAGCATTAAGTGGTTTATAAATGTCGTGTTACATCTGACAGGACGAAGAAAGGAGGTAGGTAATAAACATCGTGGTTTCATGCTAAGCTTAACCGAGAGGCAGTCTGGTCAAAATAACCAACAAAAAATACAAACAATTCAAAAATAAAAAATGCAAAACTATGCAAACCTCAAAACGCTCTGCTCTGGGGGTACGTTTGACTGAAGGCTTAAACAATAAAGCGGGTGTTTTCAAAGGAGATAAGTGAATTTCTGTCTGGATTTCTTTTTGCTGTCAAGCACAATAACAAATTCTCGCCCTTGACCCACGCCTGACCTTGCGCACCAAAGGTCTTCAAGAGCAAAGTTCACACATCACAAGGAAGGAGTTCACTGACTGCGCTACTGGAAAGTCAGGGGTCATTATCTCAAACTCAAGTGGCTGTTTATTCTATTTCTCGTAATAACTTCTCATCGTCATATGCGGCCGCCTCTGACCGCATGCTTCCATTTTAAGCTAATTGAGTTATGTTTACTCATGAGCAGAAAAATGGGCTCAGATGTCAGCTTTAAAGGTCACGTAGCTCGCTTCGCTGCTCTGTCACGTAATGTGGGTCGCTCAAATCAACCATATTGAATCCCTCCACAACCATAGTCCACCATATAGACGCAACACCCTTGGGAGGTATTACGCATATGAGAAAGATTTTTCCAACAAGGCCACTTTTCATGACCAGTCTGGCCAAGTAAATAGAGAAACTTCATCATGTAAACTCATGGCCTTGCACCTGTCATCATGGATAGGTTAAACATGAAGAAGAAACACAAGATGCCATGTTCATGGCTACACTATAAAAACAAATGTTTTTTAAACGTTTCTGAAAGCGTGGCACACAGGTTTATGTCCGTGATGTAAATCTTTCCTGATATGCAAGGATATTTTCATTCATTGGGGGGGTTTCGATGATTGGCCTTGTGAGAGTGGCAATAGAGGAACAGTCGCCGTAGGGTCACTGGGAAATTCTGTGCACTGATAATTTTTCCATCAAGACTGCCCATGTTTTGTGCCATCTACCAACAGCCTGCTCGAGGGGGGTCCATGGTGCATAGTAGCTCTGAATCATTCGTGCACTTTAATCACTTTAATCGAAGGTACACACACACACACACACCAAAATACCCCCACCCTAAAAAAAACCTACTCTGTCTCTGATAATTTCTTAACACAGATTTTACAGTTCTGTTGCAGTGATGCCAGAAAGGAAGAGCGAGGAAAGATTAATGTCAAATCCTTACAAGCATCGTTCTCCTGTTTAATCACAGACACACAGAAGGGTTTGACAGGGTTGCAGAGAAGTTTAGAGAATGCATTTGGCATTGGAAAGAAATCAATGCGGACTTCAGATGAAGCACCATGTGATGTTTGCGGCAAAGTGACGATAAGTGCTTTTTGTGGAGCTGTCCGATTATTATTTTAAAGGTGGCCCCGGATATTGCAGAAATGTTGCTACTCTGTGCACAAAGCTCTCCTGAAGTTGGGTCTTAGGTAGATGGACGTCTTAAAAGCCACAGGATAAATTTATCACCCAAGCAGTAGCCATCTGTAGACTACAGAATACCTTTCTGTCCATCCTGTTTACTGAAATGCTGTTGCTTGTAGAATTGTTGCCCTGACCAATGAGAACAAACCTGACAGCCTAAACAGACCTTACATTGCTTTATCTCTTTATCCCGCTTCTTTGGGCTTTGTCGAACGCCCTGGAAAGGCCTTGTTGGTTCTTTATCCACCCAAATCAAACAAACGGCGCACAGCACAACCCTCAGGAAAGACTGACCCGCCAAACACACATATATAAACCTGAATATGGAGACTCACAAGGGCTCGCTCACGCGCTACTTGAACGCAGAGACGCACAGGAGCTCCTTGCAGCTGTTCTCCTAAACTTTCCAAGATGCTCTACAACCACCCGGCGCTCCAGCTCAAATCCCGCTTAAGCCGACTTATTGACCTTAGCGCTGACAGGAGTTTGATCCCAGCAGAGGCTTTTCCCTGATTTGTTTTGACATGATTTAGTTTCTCTCCCTCTTATCACTTCCTCATTTGCCATCTTGCCTTTCTGTCTGTCTGTCTGTCTAGGTTTTCTCGCCCTCCTCCTGCTCTCAAACAGCCTTTTTCTTATACACAAAACACAGTCATCTCCACCAACCTTGGGGGAGCCTTCGACGGGATTAGATGCTTGAACTGTCAAGGCAAGAGGGATGCGGGATGTTAGGGATGTCGGAGGTGGAGGCGTGGTGGGGAGGAAACCACCTCAAGGGTACTGATCCCTGCGCTGATGGAGAAATGAAAATAATTACTTGGGGTTTTTGATTTATGCTGTCACGCAGGCTCAGAACTGTGCCCGGGCGCCGCTTCGCCGTCTGATTCAGTGCGCCGTTATCCCCGTCCTGAGTCTGCAGGTGTCAGTTTAAGCATGAGGAAATGCTCTGCCCTGTGCTGTTAGAGAGGAGAAGCAGGAGAGACGGCTGCTTTCCGGGCCCTGGAAATCAGCAACAGCTTTTAAATGTCAGACCTCCATGCCCGGGCTTTGCTTTCCTAATCCAAATTGAATTATAAAAAGGTTACGTACAAATATCACCGAGTTTAAAACTGCTGAACCAGTGTGTTGGCCATAACATAAGATTACTTTGCTTTAGTAGTTTGCAATGGAGCACATGGTTTCATGGATCACCTTTTTTTTCTAAAAGCAGAGATATAATTCCTTTCGGTTTAATAGCTCGATGCATGGAAATTCAGTTTGACCCAAATCTGCCTCTTTAGCCTGAGCTTAATGAGGCTTTTCAGTCCAGTGGCTCGGTCATGACACGGTCTGTGGTTCATGATATCAAGATGTTTGTGGTTTCTGTTTCAGTCCCAAATTAAATGTTGGTCCAATGGTCCTTTAATGCACTGCTACAAAACAAATCAAGCTGCGGTCTATTTCCATTAAAATGATGGCCGTAGCTATTAGACTGTATAAATGTGTATGTCAGGGAGGAGAGCCAGGGTTTAATTTTTCAATCCACCATTTGCTGTAATGATTGTAAAGTTCTGGATCAATGAAAACACTGAAGTCAACACCGCAGAGTGAGCAGCGACTGCTTGTTGGGACAAAAGTTTCCCAGCAGCTATACACTGTCATAAAACCCAGTAATTCATAAGCCTGATGGGAGAAAATGTGATTAAAAAAATTGCAATCTAATAAATCATGAAAGATTTCATACACTCGGTCCAAAAATTGATTTCCACATAAAAGGAGAGATTGCTTGTGGTCCGCTGCTGGTCCAAAGGTGGGAAATCAATCAAATCCTCCATGCTACATTTTTGAGCACTACAACTTTTGAGTTTTTGTGCTTGTACTTGATGAAATGTATGTACATGGATTGATTTAATTTTCAAATATGAGTGAAATTGATCATTCTAGGCAAGAAATCACAACACCTCATAGTAGAAATAGTCCTTAAAATGCTTAAAGTGGTACAACAAAAACTGAATTATTATTAATAGCTACACTTTATCATGATTATGCAGGGAGATTAATGTGTTATTTTCTGAGTAAATGCCCTCTGCTATAACAGACATAAAACCCTTTGAACTTTTCTTACAAAAACTATATTTCATTGCTGTCCAGGGAAAAACATAGTTCCAAATTTGCTGGTTTTTAATTTTTTGTCTAAATAAACTATTTGTGGACCCATCTAAAATATGTTGTCACAAACCTGAAAATAGGGCAATTTTACTAAGCTTATTAAATGTCAAACATATTTTTGCCAATTGTTTATCTAATTTATCATGTTTTCTGCTCCTGTATGAATTATCTACACAAGTACACATGCACACCAAACTAAACAAAAAAAAGTATTTTTGGTCAGTTTGACTTTTACAACAAATATGATTTTTGTCAAGGTGTAAATTTGGGAACCATTAAACTTTCCCATAGATAAGTTTAGCAAACCCTTGAAAGTCAAATGAACATTAAATTTCAATCTGCCTTTCTCCTTCACATATATTTTCTTATAAAGTTTCTTAAAACATGAACACAAGTCTTGTCCTGCACTTTAATTTGCTGAACAAACTAAGCCGAAATGCACTGGTAAAAGGTGCACTGCTACAGTCAGTTTGCAGGCTATATAGCTAATTAGCTTCTCAGCTGTAACGCTCTGTACAGCATGTTAACTCCACTTAAACCTCTTTACATGTCTGTGTGGTCGTAAGTCGTTATACTGCCAACAACACCCTGACTGTTTGCAATCGCATTCCCCTGCCGGAGCTCAGCCTGCCAGCCACTGTCAATCAAACACAAATGTAGTTCATTCATCAACTTACTATATAAAATACACTATTTACAATATATTTAGAATAAAACA
>JAOXYL010000065.1:11820890-11854246 GCA_028564955.1 Terapon puta | reverse complement strand
TGTGTGTGTGTGTGTGTGTGTGTGTGTAGGTGTGTTTGTGTGTGTGTGTGTGTGTGTGTGTGTGTGTGTGTGTGTGTGTGTTTGTGCACTGGCTATAACAGGAAGGCCCCAACTACCACTAACTTTAGCTGTAGTTGATGTGCTAAGCCTGATCTCTTTCTCTTTCAGAAGCTGCTCCTCACCAGAGGAAGCAGAAGACGGCGAGGAGCTGTTAACACCCAGCTACCAGAAAAACCACAAGAAGCAGTAAATTCCCATTGCTCTCGACCTCTCAGACTCTATCTGTGTGAAAGGTTTTTTAGATGGACAGGCGTTTCACACTGCTTCTCTTCCTGCATTTCTGTGTGTGTTTTGTACATGTGGGTTCACGTGCCATTTTGTGGTTTTCATCTGTCAGTTTCACGCTCTTATTTCCGGTGGTTGTCCACGTGACCGTGTGTTTCTATCTGGCGAGCACAGGAAAGTCTCATTTTGCAGCCTGATCAACACAGATGGATTGCAATCAGAAATTTCTGTATCATAGTTAGCTAGATAGATTGCAAGCTAGTGAAGTATAAATCAACTTAAAATCTTTAAGTAAAGTTTTTGTGCAGTAATGACTTAAAATATAATTTATGTGCTTGTGAACATTTCATCAGCTAATGCACAGCCTTACCAGATGATGTTACATGGCCTGGTGACCATTTTTTTTGTTCTGGGCAATGCAGTAGCCTGAAATGGATAAGGAAACTCATTCATACAGAACATACATGTTCCACTAATCTCTTGTTCTATATTATATTAATGCTTATTTTCTTTAAAGTGAACATTTAAAAAATGACAACGTTCGGTCTCAGAATAATCACAGACCACTGAAACATTTACTTACTTAGATTATTTTCCTGTTTTTCGCAGAGAACATCCCAAAAGCAGAAAACGAGAAAAATCGCTGGAGGTTTGTGAAAAGTTTATACTTTAACCATACTGATGCAACATTCCTTCTGATGAAGGCACCAGTATGCTGGTTTTCTCCACCACGAGATATGTACTGTATGTGTGCTTGGTTATTTGTGCCGCAGGAAGGTGGGCTCCAGGACCAGGCGGTTAGACATCAGATCCTCTCACGCAGCTCATCAGAGCCGGAGTGGCCAACGTTCCAGTCCACATGCACACCCGATCACAGAAGAACAGCAGATCAAAGCCACACGGAGGAAAAAGCAGAAAACACAGACAACCTGAGAGATCCTCACACAGACACACATACAAACGATGACGAACAGAAGCAGCAGAGGCCTACAGGGAGAGACACAGTCATTAGGGACAAGAAACAACTCACAGAGAGACCTGGGCACGTGGGAAATGAGACAAACAATGACAGGCCTGAAGACGAAGAGAGAGACAAAGAGAAAGACAGGGAGTGTGAGCCGATGGAGAGAAAAGAGGACGGAGACGCATTAAGGTGGGCTATGTTGCATGCGTGTGGTATGCAAGCTCAGATTCATGTGGGTGATCAAATAACAATGCCTCCCTGAAGATATTGCACCTACGAACTTTCTTTTAAAAAATATTTTTCTTGACTTTTTACAATGTTTTAGATCCTCCTTTTAGCCATTGTTTGATTGATATCACACTTATTTGTGCCTTCCCCATATGGCACACATGGCTTTTGTTTAACAAATGAAGTTGGCCGTAAACATTATTCTTTGCATTTTTTTATTTAAGTCCCCCAATTTTTATTTCAATCATGTTTTAATCTGGCACTGGATATTTTACATTACACATTTTCAGCATATGATCAGTCATTCATTGCCTTTGATTCCTGTAGGAAGAGTAAGTTGTTTTCCTGACACTAACATGGAGAATTGAGGTTACTTTAGACAGCGAAATGAAGCCCTGAAAGTCATCTGTGTTATGGATTACTTGTCCCAGTGAGTGTGTTCAAACAAACTGGTGTGTTTTTGTCCTCCGCAGCCACAAGAGGAAGCCAGGATCATTATTTTACTGTGTGAAAAAGAAGCCATGTCTTTGGGTGGAGCAACAGCCCTTTTTAGAAAAAATGGCAGAAGAGATGAATCACGAGAAACAGACACCTGAGGCGACATCCTCGGAGAAGCAAGACAGCAACAGCCGGGTGGAGAAACCGTGCGACGTGGCACCGCGAACCCCCGGCAACCTCACCTGGACACACTCGCTGCCCTCCACCCAGACTGTGATGGTGTCTCCACTGAGTCGGACGGAGGTGCCGAGGCTGCCTCCGGAGGGCGGTGACCGGGAGGCAAACCTGCAGAAGCTGGCCACCCTGGAGAAAGAGGCCCAGAGGCTGCGGAGGCTTCTGGGCCTGGAAATCAGGAAGGCGACTCAAGGCACGATGACGGCCGCCGAGGGCAGCGCCGAGAAAACAGGAGGAGCAGCGTCGACGGCCAGAAGAGAGGTCGGCTGCCAGGCGGACATGGCCGAGGTCAGCAGAGATTATACAAAATGTTTTTCAGCTCGCAATGAGTACAGTCTGTCGGAAAATCAGTTCAAGGTGATCCAGTTGATGCTCTGTAATGTTGCCATAAATAGTTTGTCTGACAAATAATAACCACTGTTACAATACTGAGTCAGTTTTTATCTTTTTTTTTGTTACCAACACAGCAGAAGGAAACACATCTAATTAATATTTGTGCTGCACTCATTTGTATCAGACAGACTAAAAATACCATCAGGTCCCATGCTCATATCACTCTAAGGGAAATTATGTAGATTTAGTTGTTAAAATGTAGAAGAATAAAAAAGTATAACATAAGTGAAACATGGCTACCATGAATTATTGCGCTCTGCTCAAGTAGTAACTTTCTCCTGTCCTTCCTTTATGTCAGAGTTCCTCCTCGTCCTCCAGCCGCCCATCCCATGCTCAGGAGCTGTCGGCCCACGGTCAGAGGGCTGCGTTTGAGCAAAACAGACCCTGGAAGGAAACTCAGAGCAGGACGAGAGTCGGTGACAGCGACGCCCGCGAAGACAGCAGGTGAGTTTCCAAGTTCTTCATAAAATGAAATAAAAATGAAAATGATCTTTCTAACCATTTTTTTTCCTTATTGCATATCAGTATTTAGCTCATGCTGGTTGATGTCCAAGTTATGTAGCAAACCGTATTGTTATTCAAAGGGAAACAAATGTCAAAATTCAGAGCCAATTAATTAATTTACTACCACTACACATGTAAGAACAAATAGCTGAAAGTGAACATGGATTCACACGGAGCATGTACTTTTATTTAAAAGATAAACCAGTCTCAATGTTGTAATGCTGTTTTTTTTTTTCTTCTCTCACTTCTCGATACAAAAATGTTTAAGTCGTGTCCTTTTGCACATTAATTTAGACGCTTTAATAATGAAGCTTCTCTCCGATCAGACTGGCGCAGGAAAATCTGTGCGGGATCCGTAACAACGTGGTGGTGCTGCTCACGGCCCTCCTGCCCCAGCTGGACCTGTCCGGCATCAGTATGGAGACTGCCGACGTAGACAACATCCTGCAGCAGATCATAGAGGTCAACTCACTGAAACTATGATCGGGGCTGTTCAGAAGTCTGTGTCGTTTCCTCTGCGCTTATGCAAAGTTGATGAAAGTTTATCGAAACCCCAATAAATAACATATGGATTGATTGGAATGCTCACTTGGAAAGTAGCATCGTTCTCACATTGTTGTTTTGTTACAACTCTAGAAAGACTGTGTTATGATAATTTCATGCCCTCATGTTTTGTTAGTTTACAGCACAACAACATTGTGAAGCTGGTTATATTAACTCAGTGCCAAATTACACTTTAGGTGTTTTAAGGACCAGCACCAATGCTCATGTTTAAAAAAAAATGTTAAAAGAGAATTTTTCATGGACAAAATCGATAGAAAAATCTATCTAATTGGTATAGTTTTACTGTTTGAACACTGAACAAAGAAAGAAGAATAATTCCACTTAACTTAGGTTGGTGTTCCCACTTTCGAAAATGTTAAAGTCTTATTTGTCAGAGTTGTTTTAATAATATAAGTCTGACACACTTCGACTTCACCACATCATTTTGAATAAAATGTATCTGGTTCTCGGCTATGTTAAGAAACTCTGTTGCGGGCCTGCCTGCCTTCCTGCCTTGTTGCTATTTAAATATGCGTCTTTTGAAATAATTTCTTCATTTGTGTGTATTTGTTTTGTGCTGTTTTTCTTTTTTATTACTATTTAAATTAGTTTTATACTCACGTGTCGTTCATTAGAGTCATTAAGGGATGCTTGTTACTAGATTTGTACTCATATCCTTCATAAACTAGACTTTTTATGTTTGCATTAAAATACTGATTTGAATATTGCCTCTGAATTTTCTTTCTCTGCGCTCCTCCATTAGTCTAGTGCCAAATGCTCAACTTCCTCTGGTCGGACACAAGGTGGCAGTGAAGCCAGATAATAACCCAACTTCAGTCTTCAAGTCCACATTGGACAGTGTTTAAACTGAGAAGACCTCGGAAATCCTCCTATTATTAAATTTGACCACTTTTGCTGTTTTTGGATGATCATTGTCTCTACCGACATTTGCCCAGGGAATATGTTAATACTTAGTAAAATTAATGAATTAATTAATTTTATTATTGCAGTCTTGTGCAGTTATGTATTTCAACTTTAACAGGGTGTCACATGGTCAGACAGAAGCTCTAGAAATCATCATCATTTCATTTAATACTTGCTTCAGTTAAGACCAGAGAGTCTTTTTACACAAGTCTTTAATGATTTGCATTTGAAGCAGAAAACTATATACTTTATTTAAAGCTTTTACTAGTTCTTCATAGATCAATGATAATCCGTTAATAACAACTGTCCTATGGCTGGTGCAGAGAGGGTCTCTGCCATGTAATACCACAGTCATAAATGTTGGCAGTCCATCCATCACTGCTGTTTCTCTCACATTCACAGAAGTGATGCAGTTTTTAATAAGAGAGTATAATTCAAATATGAGCTATCCCCAGATATTGGTCATTTTTACAACCTGACAACCCAAAGTGTGCTGTTATTCATGGCTTATAACTCTCAAGTGAAGTTTTGGGAAATGGTTGAGTGACACCATTCGTTTCCTTTCCAGTGGGTGTCTCAATAAAAAGTGGTCGAAGAGTGTTTCCCTTTTTATCTTTATGTATATAACACAACACACGGCATCACTGCATATTTTTCTCCTAAACTCTGGTGTGTCTAAAACTTAAAAGAAAAAAAGTTTCATCTGATCCTCTCACAGGGAGACTGAGCTCACCCACCCACACAAAGCTGGCGCGCAACCTCAGCCTCCCTTGCTCCCTGCCCCCGCCCCCGGTCCCTTTAAATATCAGAGCCCACAGGAGAAGCGGCAGATCCCGGACTCCGTGCAGCGATGAGAGCCGCGCTCCCCCTCCTCCTGCTCCTCCTTCCCCTCCTCCTCCTCCTGCACCCCTGCTCCGCGGACGGAGAAGCGGAGCAGCGTGTGGCCGCAGTCAGACAGTATTACATAGCTGCGGTGGAGATCGGCTGGGACTACCTGTACCTGGACGATGCTGACCCAGCGGCCGAGCACAGGTGAGTATTTTCTCTGTTTCTCTGTCCCTTCTGTTAAATCACTTGGATCCAGGTTTGATTTGCTTCACACCCAGTTAATAACGAATTCATTAAGAGGTGTTTGATATGACATAAGTATTGAAAGATAAAAATGAAACTGAAGTTTAAGTGTTTGTTTAACTTTTTTTTTTATTTAAATGTTTTAGTTTCGTTTTTTCTCGTTTCTTCTCCCTTTTTTAAGGAGGAAATCCAAAGAAATCCCACAAAAATACATCAAGGCAGTTTACAGGGAGTACACAGACTCCTCATACACTGTCCCCAAGCCAAGACCAACGTGGACAGGTAGGTCTCCTCTTCTGATGTCTGACATGAGGTTTATGTTCTTTTAACACATTTTTATTAATGGTTGATGCCTCTAAATACTTTGTTTAAAAAAATCTAACGCAAAAGACATTGATTTGATCACCACTTGGACCAATGTGTTCATAGCTGTCAGGTCAGTTTCAGACCCGATATCTCCACATATGTTACATCTTTCTATATTATTACTCTAGTACTGTTATATATTTTATTTTTATATTTTATTTTATATTCTTATTTATAAATCTAACTTTTTGTTGAGTGTCGTCAGTATGTTTAGAATTGTTTAGAGAGCCTTGGATTTAAGAATTACATTACCACTGATTGCTGATGTAAATTGTTGTGTAATGACAAGAAATAATTTCAGTCTTTCATTCTGAGTGGTTTTGACCTCTTTGAGAACACATGTGTCTTTTCGTCACAGGGATTCAAGGCCCGGTGATCGTCGCCCAGGCCGGCGACAGGGTGGTGGTCCACTTCAAAAACCTGGCCTCACAGCCCTACAGCATCAGCCCTGTCGGCATCACCTACTGGAAACAGTCTGAAGGTAGTGAGCTGGATGGACGAAGCTCCTGTTATCCTGTTAACACGAACTTTTAAACTCTCTTCACAGTGAGCAGAACATTCGTAAGAAGCGCCCTGTTCTTTTTTTGTATTTTGACTCAGCATTTTGACTCATAATCACTAATGAGACAACCATGTTATGGTGCAGATGAGTCAAGGGCAAAAACATAAAAAGCTGATACAACTTTAAGAAGAACTCTAATCTTCTTACTAAGTGTTTTTTTTTTTTTTTTGGTGCCTAAAAGAAAGTAATTCGCGGAAAAAGCGAGGATGTTAATATCAAAATGATCACTAAAAGGAATCTTACCAAAAATGAACACTTATGGTAATAATCATTTTAATTAATTAATAAAGGGAATAAAAACTATGTGTGAATTAGGAATCATGATGAAAAAAAGGATTACTTTCCCCAAAGAGATGCCTCCTTGTTCTTGAGAAATTATTGTGAGAAACGGTTATCATTATCTCGTCTGTGCAGATTACTTGTATGGTAGACTTAAACGGTCAGTCTTGCAGCATGAGACCTCCACGTGGTGCACATGCAGATATCTAATGGGCTCAAAATTTTCACAATTTTTGGTGACTTTGAATTATATTATGCAAATGCAAATGAGATAATGGAATATCCTTGACCTAAGAAGATTAGAGAAGTTAATGCCCAGCACAGAAGGCGTGGGCATGTGTCCAAATGCTGCTTTCAATCCAAAATAGACAGTTCCCGTTAACGGCTCGAGCGTTCCTGCCACAGGGCTGATTCTTATAAAGCAGTTCATCATAATCTGAAAAGCTGCATCTGTCACATCCGGGAATGTGCCATATCTGCTGTGACAAATCTATTCTTAAGAACATGTAGTATTAAAAGATACGGTTGCTGTCTATGGGTGTGTGCATGGCGAACATATCTCATTATTACAAACTATGATGAGTCAGTGCTTCCTTTGTTTGACTTTTAAGAGCAGCATATGTTGTGGTCTTACTTTCACTGACACTCATTGAAAGTGGCCATTTTAAACATGCCGTAAACTAGATTTTTCCAACGTAATGTCTCTTTATTTACTTATTCCCAAGCTTTCCTAGACAACTCCTGTAAGATGTTCTGTCCTGCAGTAGAGTTCAAATGTCTTTTCCTTCCAGCATGTTAGACTGACTTATATGCATTCTTATGACATCGGCCTTCCTACTTTGACTCACCTCCACTGCTGAACGCAAATGGAGTCATGCCGTGTCTTTTCTATCTAGGAGCTGGGTACGATGACTCCACAGCAGGTCAGGAGAAGGAGGATGATGCCATCTCTCCTGGGGGATACTATGAGTATGTGTGGGACATCAGCCCCAAAGACGGCCCCACCTCCAGTGACCCCGAGTGCCTCACCTACTCCTACTCATCCCAGGTGGACACGGTCCGAGACATGAACTCGGGACTCATTGGCGCCCTGCTCATCTGCAAATCGAGTGAGTGTGTGGAGCAGCAAACAACATACACAGACACAGTGTCCAATATCAGCCCCAAACATGGCTGTGTTATATATTGTCAATATGCTGTCCTTATACAATGTATTGTTCTTTAAAGTTCTTATCCAGTCATCACCTGTAAACATATGCAGATATAAAGAAACATAAAATGGAGCTGAAGTTGAGCAAACATTTAGGAAGTTCAAATCATCTCTATTTTTCCTGGCTAGGTGACACTCAACCTAGCTACAGTGGTAGAAAGAAGAGGTGATAAATAATAGGGCTTCATGCTGAGGGAACATACGTGTCTGCACCAGTAGATGTTGAGATATTTCTTTCTGAACCAAAGTGGTGGACCAACAGAAGGACACTACCGCTGGTCCCATGACTTCAGGCTGAACAGTAGCAATGCAAACACGTGACATCTTATATCATGTGTGTTATGTAATTTTTCCCAGGTGCCTTCACAGAGGATGGCCAGAGGAGAAGTCCAGCATTTGTCCTGCTATTTGCCGTTTTTGATGAGTCCAAGAGCTGGTATGGAGAGATTGGAGAGAGGAGGAGCAGAGAGAAGTTCAGGAGGAGCAAAGACAGGAAGGAATACCACACCATCAATGGATATGTCAACTCAACATTACCCGGTAATGAACCTGCACACAAAAAGTTTGTTCCATGAAGTCGTGTTGTAATGTTAAGTGTCACTTGCATTCAGTTCGCACAGGAATTTGGCCTCATTTCCTCTCTCTCTCTCTCTCTCTCTCTCTCTCTCTCTCTCTCTCTCTGTCTTTGTGTGTGTGTGTGTGTGTGTGTAGGTTTGAAAATGTGCCAAGGCCGTAATCATGTGTTTTGGCATTTGATTGGGATGGGCACAGCTCCAGAAATCCACTCCATTCAGTTTCAGGACCACACTCTGCAGGTAATTCAAATACAACAGATTAAAATATTTCAGTGGCTAATTAACGCAGAGGTAAAAGAAATGCATTTGTCATGTCAGATTTACTCTCAGATATAACATGTAAACTGTCACTTGCCGATTATTTTTATTTTCTACATTTATTGTGCAAAGACTGAAATTGAATTAACTTACAGAAGTACTTTTGTAGAAATAAAGTGTAATTGTCATCTGCCCTACTTGCCTTTACTTTTCATCTGTAGCTTGTTCAAATGAATAGCCTAATATTTTGGGGGGAAAAGTAAATGTGAATGTGTGATTGATACAACTGTACATCAGAAACAGTTACCCTTGCTCTGTCCATGATACAACAGTGTCGTAAACAGTAATTGTAAAAGTGACTATTTCTTTCCAATAGAGCTAATCTAAGATAATTAATCTACTTTTAGTGTCAGCAGTCTTCTCATCTAAATCTTGTCAAGAAAGTAATTAAGAAAGATTCCCAAAGTAAGATGATTTTTAAAAAGCAGAATATTCTTTCTCTTTCCACATCACTTCACTTTTTCTTTTAGGTGTTGACCCATCGTAAAGTCACCATGGAGGTGACTCCTATGACGTTCATTACTGCAGAAATGCGACCTGCTACTGTAGGACGCTTCCTCATTAGCTGTCAAATTCATGCTCACCGCCACGGTATGAACAGCCCAATAGGTCTCAAAGACAAAAGAAATGCAATATTATATCTATATAGTGTTTTAAATGGTTACTCTTTGTTGTCATTATGCACTCCTGCATTATCCAGATGGTATGAACGCTATGTTCGCGGTGGAGAAATGTCTCGACCCTGTAACTCTGCCGGGGCCCGACCTGCGTAACGTTGATCACAAGGACGACGGGGACTACAGCGAAGAGTACAGCGATGAAGACGGTGATGACTTGTTCAACACCATTAGCTTCCAGCCTAGAAAACCACAAGTGCAAGCCAGATCCAGTGGAGGGGAGCGGCCTAAGACCTGGGAGCATTACATTGCCATTGAAGAGATCAGCTGGGACTATGCTCCCCATCTCAAACCCACAGACAGGTAGGAGTGATGAAGAAGTGGAAAGAAGAAGACCAACAGTAAGTGAGTCACTGAACTGATTTTAATTATTTCTTTTCACTTTGACGCTTAAGTGAGTTGCAGTCTGGATATTTGCCTGCGAGTCCCCATCACCTGGGTTACAAGTTCAAAAAGGTGGCATATGTGGAGTACACAGACAGATCTTTCACTCAGAGGAAGCACCCCACCAAGACTCTGCTGGGTCCACTTCTGAAAGGAAAAGTCAATGATCAGATCCATGTGAGTGAGACAAACATTTGAGGATGATAAAATATGAGCTAAAACAAAAGAAAGTATAAATGTCTAAAATATATATATATGGTTTCTATTGAACTCTGTTCTGTCTTAAACTGTGTTTCCAGATCACTTTGAAAAACCTGGCCAGTCGTCCTTTCAATATCTACCCTAATGGCCTTACCAAGATCTTTCCACAGCGAAGACCCACAAGTGGTAAGCATGGACGTGGGCATGAACTAAATCTATAATTGATATATTTGATAATTGATTATCAGCTGTGAAAACTTTCAAATGTACTCAAAAACAAATAATTCTGCAAAGAAATGTAATATTTAATGTTTTCAGCTTACTATGCTTGTTAGGTTTTCTGCTTCTGGAATTTAAAAAGCATCAAAGTTTCAGCCATTCCCATCTAATTAAACAGCTGCAGAAAAGGACTTGCACTCCATGGGAGTGCCCCCCAATGGGACGTTTGGCTACATTTGGAAGCTAACAACAGATGACGGGCCCTTGGAGGGAGACCCCCAGTGTCTGACCCAGCTGTATCAGAGTACTGTCTCCCCAGAGAGGGACTTGGCCTCTGGGCTAGTGGGCACGCTGCTCATCTGCAAGTATGGTGCCATCGACACCAGAGGACGCCTGGTGAGAAGGACTTTTTAGCGATATGTGTCCTAAAACTGTAGACAGTACTATTTACAGATTGATCATGTAAGAGGACTTTTTTTTAAATACCCTGTCAAAATGCAAAAAGATACATGTTCTAATGTAATAAATTAAAATAACATCATTTGTATCATTTGTATCTTGTTTTCGCATGCAGTTTGGCCCAGATAAAGAGTGGAGTGTGATATTTGCTGTGTTTGATGAGAACAGAAGTTGGTACTTCAATGAAAACATGCAGAGGTCCAGCCAGTATTCTTCGAACACCACAGACCCTGACTTCTACAAGTCCAATGTCATTTACAGTAAGTTCAGCCCAGAGTTACATTTGTCTGCTGACCCAGAGTTACTTCTATCAAAGTGATGTGATATAAACCAAGAGACATTCTCTCACGTTGAATGTTGCTCTCTTTTAGCTCTGTTTTTGGTCTCCACCAACAATTTAGGAAATTGCCTTTTTAGCTGCTTAATGCTCAGCTATGTTCCTCAGCTAGTCACTAACTATGTCTAAAGCAGCCCATGTCAATACACTGAGCCATCAAATCATTAAAAAAATTTCCCTTTACCTTCAGGTGTGAACGGCATCATGTTCAGCGGGCGTCAGTTTGCAGTATGTAAAACTGATGTCATCTTTTGGCATGTGGCCAGTGTGGGCACCCAGAGTGACTTCCTCTCTGTTTACTTCACGGGAAACCTATTTCAATACCAAGGCCTGTACCAGTCTGTCCTCACCCTCTTCCCCATGACTGGCGTGACCATACCCATGGAACCCGAGCTTATGGGTACGTTTTGGTTGTTTGAATTTCCCTCTCAGACTCTCAGACCGCTGTGTTGGCAAAAAACACCTAAAACCTTGGATACAGCCAAAGCTGAGCTTGTCCGTTCATGACTTTGAGATTTATGATTAGCTGCAGGCTATGTAATTGAAGTCATTTGTACCTGAACGTTTTAGCTTGTTGCACCTTGGTATGTCCACGAGGCTAACTAGAAAGACTCGACAGATTACCAACTACTGGAAAATACATTTGCATTGTTGTTCTAGTAATGATCCACATGTTCAGAGAAGTTAGCACAGCATATCTGGCATGTGTCGATTGATAGCCATAGCACACAAAAGCATACAGTGGCTGAAACAAGCATTGATGTTGAAAAATAAGACTATGTATGCAGCAGAATACTGCACTATCATGCAATATATAAAACAGTGAGTGCAGGTATTTTGCCCTTAGGTCATATCAAAAATCAAAGCTGTCTTTTCACAGGTGAGTGGGAGATCAGCGCCTTCGACGGCAGCCTGAAGAGCCAGGGGATGAGCATCCGTTACACTGTTCGTCCTTGCGACAATGGAGATCTCCCACTAGTTGATCTGGATCCGGATGAAGATGATCTCTCTGACTATATCGATCAGCTCGACCTACGGCCCAGAGGCATGAGACCGCAGAATCGCACAGTGTTAGTCAAAGTGTGCAAGAAATCCCAAAACAATACTCAGTCATTAAACATAACCGGTGAGAAAGCGAGTGAAGGGGCATGTGAGCTGAGGGAAGTGACAGTAGCATCAGGAGTGTCAGAGGGAGGAATTCCACTGGATGTTTTGGAGGAAATAGAGAGAGATGGGGAGTGGAGTGTTTCTGAGAATGGGACTGAAGCTGAGGGAGAGAGAAGTGGCAGACAGAGACGACAGGCGGAGGGCAACTGGACAGATATTAGCGCTGGATCCTCAGAATATGGAGGATCTGGGATAGAGATAAAAGAAGAGGATGTCAGAAACGAGACCAATGCCAGTGCCAAGGTGAAATCTGAGAACCAGACCGAAATGTCACATTTGAATAATAGCACAGAGGGGGAGCTTGGAGAAAGCAACGAGATCTTGCTGAGTAGCAGCCCACCACTGAATGAGAGGGACTCGGCTATAGAGATGACCAGTTCAGGAGAGATGGAACAGAAATTCTTCAAGTCTGAACCAGAGCAACTTAGAGTGGATCTGTTGGACGTAGATAACAACACAAAGGAGATTGATCTGGATCTCCAGTATGATGACTACAGCCTAGAGGTACTATTCTGTGTGTGTTTTATGAACATTTATTTAGCGAATGTCATATGTTGGATACAAAGTCTCACAAATGGAAATACACCCCGTTCACCCACAAATGCTCAATTTGATCACAGGTGAACGGCACATCAGATATGTTTGCCACAGATTACATGGACCTGCGCTCCGGAGAGGTCAGATTACGCCACTACTACATTGCTGCGGAGGAGATCACCTGGGACTACGGCATCAGGAAACCACATCAGCTCATCAAACCAAGGCAGGAATGATTTTTCATGCAGGTTTATGTACACAGCTTTAAAGAAATTGTTTGACAACTGGGAAAATAGTTTTTGCAAGATTGACCATTAAGTATCAGGTGACAGTCTAGAGATGATGAGTTTGTTTAGCACAAGGACTGGAGCAGGTGGAAACAGCTTGCTTGGCTCCCTCTAAAATGAAAGATATCTGACTACCACCACCTTTAAATCATATCATAAACACCATGTATACCGTTTATTTAATCTTGTTGGAAATGTGAACATTTGTAGTTTTATGCCTATCAAACTGTCTCCCAGCTCGAATGGAGTTTCACATTCATCAGTCTTTTAAGAAGTATTACACTGACATGTCAAATGCTAGAACATTAGCATGTTAGTATTATGTTTGACTCATTTTTATTCTTTGATTATTTCATATGGAGAAACTGTTTTTACTTTTGTCAAAGGTCAAAGAACACAAAATCTTTCTTGATTACAACAGGGAAATGTACTTTAAAATCCAATCTAATCAATGACTAAAGCAGCCATTTTGACTCCTCCTTATAGAGAGATGCGTCGAGGGATGAGGAAGTTCCTGCCAGAGTATAAGAAGGTGGTGTTTCGAGCTTACAGGGATAAAGACTTCCTATTTCCTGTAGGCAGAGGAGAGCTCCAGGAACACCTGGGCATTATGGGACCTGTCATCAGAACTGAAATTAATGATCTTCTCACTGTGAGTGATAATGAGGAGCAAACAAATCATGTTTATCTGTCTCAGTAGCTGATCCAGACTTGGAATAAAAGCATGAAAAATGCTTGAGTTCCATGAAAGAAATGAATTATGAAGCATGTCTGTATCACTTGTGTTTGGTGACATATCTTTTCCCTGTATCTTATCCAAGGTGGTCTTTAAGAACAAGGCATCCCGGCCTTACTCCTTTCACCTTCAGGGAGTCTATGACCGCAGTCAAGGGGCTGGTTTTACCCAAACCCACGCCTCCTCTGCTCCACCCGGAGTCCCGGGAGAGCCACTCGCTCCCGGTGAGGCGCGGACGTATAACTGGAAAATAGCTAGGACACAGGGACCAACCAACACTGAATTTGACTGCAAGACTGGGGCTTACTACTCCACTGTGGACAAGGTCAGTGTAGGCCTTCACCTGGGAGCTGTTAAAATTAGTTTTTGATTGGTAGTCTTTTGACCATTTGTTTCTGACTTCATGACAAAAAAATTCTATTGAGAAGATAAATATTTCATGACTACATTCCAGGAGAGGGACCTTCATTCAGGTCTGATCGGTCCTCTGGTGATCTGTAAGCCTGGCACCCTCCGGACTCGTCAGAACACGCAACCAGGCATCCAGGAGTTCTCCCTCCTGTTCCACGCCTTTGATGAAACTAAAAGCTGGTACCTGGAGGAGAACCTGCAGCGGCACTGCACTCCACCCTGCCAGGCAAACACAGAGGACCCCTGGTACCACATCAGTAACAAGTTTGCAGGTGGAGAGCTTTGTGCTTGATTGCTTTACATTGTTACAGGTTTAATTTTTTGTCGCTTAGAAATAATGTCTGTATTTTTGTTCCACAGCGATAAATGGTTATGTGGCAGAGACACTTCCTGGCCTTTTGGTCGCCCAGCACCAACTAGTCAGGTGGCATTTGTTGAATGTAGGAAGCGACGGAGAGTACCACGCTGTGCAGTTCCATGGTTTGCCTTTCACTGTTCACACCAAACAAGAACACCGTATGGGAGTCTTCAGCCTCTTCCCCGGTACACAAAAACATTTGTACCCATTGTGTTTCATATTTATACACTTCATATGTATTTATGCATTTCTTGCTCTGAAATAGACTGCACAACCAAAAAAATGAAACCATACAAAATATATTACTTCCTTTTTTTGCTCATCTATGTTTTTCGTTATAAGCGTACTTCCACTCTGAAAACCTTTATCCATTACCTCATGTACTGTGTTGCTCTTCATCACCCAGGAGTGTTTGGTACGGTGGAGATGAGACCCCCCACAGTGGGCACATGGCTGGTGGAGTGCACTATAGGAGACTACCAGCTGGCCGGCATGAGGGCTAAACTACTGGTCTATAATCCACGTAAGTACATGCTCTGTCACATATCTGTGAAAATATTCTAATCAAATGAAGTTGGGGTTTTTTTTGTTTGTTTTTACCACACATATAATTATTTACCATATAACCTCTAGTGAGAGTCTTAGGTGCATAACTCACTGCAGAATAAGTAATAAGTAATCATAAAAGTAACAAATAAACATAAAACAATGAAATGGAAAAGAATCTGTCACAAATCCTTAATCTCAGGTAAGTACAAAAGTACATAAATATGAAATGCAGAAAGAAAAAAGAAAATTCTTGTATTTTTTCACAGAATTGTTTTCCATTGAAAAATCGTTTTTAGATGACATCCTCTGTTATTATACAGAACACACACCCTTTTGATTTCTCTGGAAATCCTTATTTTTCCCATCAGTGGTTTTTCTGTTACTTGTCAATTCCTCATTTTATTTTCTGGCGTGTAATGAGTGTAATAACCTCAAAGAACAGCCCAAGGCTCAAGAAGTGAAAGAGGTTTCGTAACACACGGAGCGTCACCACTTACACTTCTTAAACACCCATGACACCACTTTAAAGTGTTTTATCACATGTGAGAATTATGCCACAGGCCTTCCCCATATTTCCCACACTGTAGAGTGTTTTGTTATTGTGTAATTTTTGGGGCTTTTTAATTAACAATGACTTCCTATTGCCCGGGCGAAATAACTGAGGTAAACCTGTGAAGTCACACATGTCATAATTTCTAGAAAATGAACATTTCCAGAAAATGATGACTGCAGCTCTGTACTGTCCAGCTCTATTAAGCACACAGTAATGGATCTGAAATGATAATTGCTTACACCTGGAAGTTTGACATGCATCACTGAGCAGTAATGTTCTCGTGTTGACATGCAGGATGTGTCTTGCCGCTGGGAATGAAATCGGGAAGAATTGAGGATTCCCAGATCACAGCATCAGATCACATAGGTAAGACAAAATGTTTCTAAATACCTGTCATGTCAAATGCATGTCACTACAGAGAGGAGGGAATACATAGAGCATTGAAACCGAAAGTACTCAAGTCTTGCGGTAGCTTCATGAAATCACACAGAGTTGGGTTATAATGGTATTTTAACATGTCCAGATAACTGGGAGCCGAGGCTGGCGAGGCTGGATCAGTCTGGTTATATCAACGCCTGGATGGGCAGGAACATAATGTCATGGATACAGGTGAGACACCTCCTGTGCACCTTTGCATTTACTGCACATCCAGTGTAGCCGTAGAATCACAGAGCACAGTGAAGTTATGTAATAAACTGTGTGTTATCAGGTTGACCTCATGAGGCCCACATTGCTGCATGGTGTGCAGACGCAGGGAGTCAGGGCGAAGCTGAGGGACAACTATATCACATTCTTCACCGTCTCCTACAGCCTGGACCAGGAGACATGGAGGACTTACAGAGGAAACAGCACCAGGCAGAACAATGTAGGTCCTCCACTGTGGTGCGCACATGCCATCTATCTGTTACTGTCAAGGGTTAGATCATTTTTATGAGCGTCGGTATGATCTGGAGGGATATTGTACTAAAATGTAGTAAGCTATGATGAAGCTGAACTCTTTGTGTGGCTCTGCTTTAGACATTTTATGGCAACATGGACAGCTCAAAGGTGAAATACAACCACTTCGCTCCACCGTTTGTGGCTCGCTACGTCAGGATCCAGCCTCTAAACTTTAAGCAAAAGCCTGCTCTCCGTCTGGAGCTACTGGGCTGTGATCTCAACAGTAAGTTGTTCTAACAGCAGAAGAATTTATGGCTTTTATGGTTAGTTTTGTCGGTGCAGAGCGTGACTCTGGTTTGTGTGCGTGTGATTCACCAGGCTGCTCACTCCCTCTTGGGCTCCAGAAGAGGCTGATTCCTGACAGCAACTTTAGCGCTTCCTCCTCTTATTCATCTCTGCTGCGAAGCTGGAAGCCCAGCCTCGCCCGCCTCCACCAGGAAGGCAGCACCAACGCCTGGAGGCCAAAGGTGAGCACAAATACTCAGACACTGTTCACCCGGGTCAAATTTACAACGCACGCAACGCCAAATCGGAACAGCTGAAAATCAAATAAGCCATTTCACTCATGAAGCGACAGCCTGCCCTGGCATCAACTCTTCCCCAGCCTGCTTCCTAAAAGTCAGAGTGAACAAAAACACACCCTGCACTAAAAAAGTCCAGTTCATTTCTGGCAGAGGACCTGTATTGCATGCCATCTCTCTTTTTCTTTCTCTCTGCCTCACTTGTTGAACATCTGCTTCTCCTCTGACAGCTGTGATTTCTGCACCCACAGTGCAGAGTCAAAAGTCTGCTCTGTTTAACCACGCGCAACAGTGATGTCACAGTGTACTGACCTGAAGAACACCTCTGCATCCCTCAAGGAAGCACTGCAGGAACACAACCTTTCACATGCTTTTCATTTGATCTTTAAATTCAAATGCTGAATATTTTACAAACTCAGTATTTTTCCATGGCCTAGACACACTTTTTATGAAAAGTCAAATTCAAAACGCCAACAAAAAGTATTCATTGAAATATCGTTATCCAGTAAATGAATAGACTAACTCACATCAGAGTGGTTAATCTTTCACTCACCCGTCTCTGTTCAGTAGTCATACCTCTTCCTCTTTCGTCCTCCTCAACTTATCGTTTTCACACTTTGCAGCACTGAACTACAGAGGTGTGATTTGTTCTTCCGTCAGGCTGTTGAGCTGTTAAAGGTCACGCGGCAAACAGTAGCACTTGTGATCCCCTGGAACAAGGTCAACCACTGCGGACCAACAATTATCAGGAATAGTGTCCTAAAAGAGATTAAACGAGATTTCTCTTTTTTTCTGCATGTCCTCAGAGGTTTAGAAGTGTTTAGGACTTTAGAACTAAACATCTTTTGACAGTAAATGCAGCATGTTTTTGTCATTGTTCTCAAATGTCTGTCCAAACAGGAAAAAAGTGCTTTGTGCACATTTTGTACAGGATATTTGATTTACTTTTCCTTGTTTATATAAAATGGAGGTTTAATTGTCAGTGAGTTTCAACTTGACATCAAACATAAACTTGAGTCATTTATGTTTGTTTTGGACCTTTCACGTAGCTGGGCAACCTTAACCTTATCAAGTTTTTAATGAATAATGGTTCAAGGCATTAAAATGGGGGGGAGAGAAGTCCATTTAAGCAGCTCATCTGGTTTCACCATGTGCAGCCCTATTATGCCAGTGGAAAAAAAGATGCCTTGCCAGAAACATTTTCCTTGATTATAAGTTTCCAAGTTGTCTAATGTGGGAGAGGAAGTGGTGCGGTGTTCTCTTTGGCCATCCCTTGTTGTATTATTTTGTTTTCCCTCTGCTTTGTCTACTTGTGTTTCATTCAGAAGCTGGTATCAATTTCAGTCAGTACAGCAAGATTCCTTTAATTTTATTTCATGCATAACACTCTTTTGTGTTTGCTGTCATTGTTATTACATAATCGCACGTTATGATGTTCTACTTTGGGGAGAAAATATAATCTGATGCTGCGGTTGGTTCAAGAGTTCCTTTCTTTTGTGAATAGGGGTTATCAAAAAGCAGCAAAAAGTTTTGTTTTTACATATTGAAATTTAAATCTGTGACAGGAAACATAAACCAGAGAAGACTTCAGTAGTTTAGGATCGAGGGGCAGTATGATGTAGTGGGATTAGTTTTACTGCAGACTCAGACTCAGTGGCCCTGGTTCGCCTTGTATGCACATCTAGTTTTGTTCCTTTTCATTAACGTTTTCCTTCCTTAGATCTAAAAAAAATGCTTCCTCCACCTGTTTCTCCACCAGAACAACAACCCACACGAGTGGCTGCAGGTTGACCTGGGGAAAGTGAGACGCATCACAGGGGTCATAACCCAGGGAGCGCGATCCCTGTTGACCCAGATGATGGTGACCGAGTTCTCGGTCACCTTCAGCCACGACGGACACTCCTGGAGCAGCGTGTTAGAGGACAGCTCCCAAAGAGAAAAGGTATTTCAGCCTCAACCACCAACGTGATCCAGGTTCCTGCTCCACTCCATAAAAAAAGAGTAAAAAAAAAAAGAGCAATGACTTACATCTTCTTTACTCATTTCTCTGATTCCTTTGATTAATCATTAAAGAAGGAGGCCTAAACTTCCTCACACTTTCCCTCACTGCTCCTCAGGTGAATGAGTCACTCTGCATTAATGAGCTGAAAACCCACCAAACCATGAAAGGGTTTTTTATTCTCCAGTGACACACGGTACATACAGTTCCGCTGAGCTTTCTCTTTCTCTCTCCCTCACTCCGCATTTCTTTCTTTCATCAGATCTTTACTGGAAACAACGATCCGGATGAGGAGGCGCTCACCATTTTTGATCCCCCCCTGTTTGGCCGCTTAATCCGTATCCACCCGCGGGGCTGGATCAATGACATCGCCCTGCGCCTTGAGGTCCTGGGCTGCGACACACAGCAGGGGCTCTGAGAACACTGTCTAAGCTCATCGACTCCACACGGCAACTTTTTGGAGCATAATGTACCCTGGTTTCATTTTGTGATGAGAAATGTTATATATAATATAGAGCACTTAGTAAGCTATATATGACATGTACCAGTTTGTTTAAGAGAAGCTATTTTTTTTCTTTGGCTACAACTGTGTTTACATTTTCAGCTTTTTTTGCAACATATTTGGTCATTTTGTTGATATTTTGTCATTACTTGTCAAAGAATCATGTTTGATGTGAGTAGAGAGAAAAATTATTTCAAGATAAACAGATGTTAAGAAACCACAGCGATCACTTTGAATGTAACCTTGTGTAAATATTTCACACTCAGATGGATGTATAAAGTTTGAATGCTTGATGTATATTGTTGGAAAAGTTAATGTATTTTTCTGCTTTATTAGAGTTTGTATAAAGTTCATATCCTGAAGAGTTTCAGTGGCATTTATTCACCCCACCCAACCCCCCCAAAAAAAGCACCAAAAAACATGCTATTGTTTCAAAGCTGAGGACAAAATTGATTTCAGTTCATTTAATTTCAAATGCCTTAACCAAGTTCAGGTGGTTGAACATGAACCAGCAAACCACAACACTTCTTCATTTCCACGTCAGGAATTGTTTTCTTCCCTCTCTCCAGCACATTATCTCTGTTGTTTTCTTCGGTCCAACGGTCCTGAGTCCAAAATGTTCCTCATCTGTTATTTTGGCTTATCCCCCTCCACCGGGCCCTCCCTGCAGAAACAATGAGCCACTCTGCTCCAACATTGTTCTGCCGAAGTTAAAATACGCCATCATGGAAAAAACAAGCGCCCTCACATGGCAAGGATGAAATGATGAGGTGACTGGAAGGGAAACGGCAGGAGCAACAAGGTGTGTGCTGGCCTGACTGTGAGAGACACCAGCAGCACGCTCGCGGGTTCAACCAACCTTTATCACCTCACTATCAGCCGAGGAAGTTTCCAGGCAGGGGGGAGTTTGTTTCGTTTGGAGTACAGGACATGAGTTGGCAGTAGCACATTATGTCTGGCTGTCACAGTTTATCTCCCTGAAAACAATAACACACTTTGCCTAATCTCGGCAAAAGATTGAGCACCTGGCGATGGCCTGCTGCCCAGGTGTGATTACCTATCGGCTACTGGGATTGTGCTCGCAGGCGTGTGAAAGAAGCAACAACAACAGACACACAGTACACAGCTTGAGAACTCAAAGATGTTCTATGATTTTTACATGATTTACTTAAATTTCCCCTCAGTGTCTCTGGTTCCAGTCTGTTGTCTGAAAAAACATGCAGACATATGAAAACTTGCTTAAGACAGATAATGTAATTTTTCATGACTAGCCTTTGTTAAATAGGTTTAGGTCTCCAAGCTGTTTATTTTGTCGAACCAATAGTATTCTTTTAGCATACACATAAAACAAAAAACAAAGCATCACATTTGAGGAGACACCAAATTGAGTTCAGTTTTTGTCAGTCAACAAAATTCAGTCAGATTGAATATGAAAGATCTAATGTCCGTGTGAAAATGAACTGGACTGTTTTGACAGTTTATGATTATTTTTCCTCAGAATCCACTTAGATTCACAAAAGCCACTAAAACATGCAGTTGACCACAAACACTGGCACCATTATTCTTTTTTCTTCTCAGGCCTGAATCTCAAGTCTGCCACTTACAGTGAAGACAATTTTAGGAAATGGTTTGTGAAGGTTTCTTCAACAGTGATTTTAAAAGAAAAACATTTACAGAAGTGTTTTATCTATTTGCGGAATGTTGGTATTTTTACAATCTTCCCAGTGTGACATATTTATCAAAGACTGAAATAATGCTTCTTACTGTTTTGAAAAATATTTGTTTAACTGATGTGTTGCCAGTGAAGTAGAACTATTTACTATGAAAACGTGACAAATCTGGGATCGGAGAATCTGATTCTCTCTGACATTCACTCCACTGTGACTGATTGCCACACTTCCCTCACAACCTGCCAATATGCAACAACAGTGCAAAAGGATCTATTTCTCCGTTGGCAGGTCAGTGAGGAAGTGCCTTGAGGGGGCAGGAAAGGAAAGAGTGTGACAAAACAGAGAAAATGGCCACAGTTTTATCACAGCTCTCTTACATCACTTCCTCTCATTGGTTGGGGGACTCTGAAGACTCTGGGGCTCTGAGGGCTACAAGGCAACACAAACCACAGAGCACATATCTACCCTTTTCTTCCTCCTCTTCATCTTGGTGACAACTACAACACCATTTTAAGGGACCGTGTGTAAACACAAGCATTAAGGATAGTATATTAGAACTATAATATGCTATAATATATAATATAGAAGTCATTTGACTGCAATATTAAAACATTTTTCATAGTTCTTTGCATATAGATGCACAGACCCTGTGAGTTTCTGCACACCAACACAAAAGGCTGCTTACCATTTGTTAAGAAATGAGTGTAACTTCACCCTGTAAGTCATCAACTTGACACTTAACCTCCATCCTCAAATGTTTTTTCGGGAAAGAGTCACAAGTGAAACTGTGAAAATTTTCTGTTTCTGAGAGGCACGTCATAACTGTAAGACTCCCAGTTACTTCTTAGATGAATCAGCATATATTAGTTAAAAATAGTAGCGTGGGTGTGTGTGCGCATGTATGAGAGTGTCTTCCCATGTTTGCTAACCTAAAAAACTCCTCAAAGTAATATTTCACCACCACAGAAAACATGAGTGCAGGTCATATTCTTATACAGGGAACCAGATATTAATACGACCCACATCAACTACATATATATGTATATGTTTATAATTGATAGGTTTTCAGGAACTCTCTCATTTAGGTTACTGGCTCACTGTAACTGCATCTGTCAGATCCTTGATCATTCAGACTTAACAGTTAAAACTGTTAATAATCTACATTTAATTGAATACATACACCTTAAACAAAGGTGGGTGCCAGAGGAATTATTTATTAATTTATAATAATTTGCCCTTTTTGCTCTTTTTCATATTTTAGCCTGAAACACTACAGGCTTTTAGCTGTATCATAGACCCAAGTCCTTCACATAAATTTAATTGAAATGTTTCATTCAAAGAAGTGGGAAAGGTCTGACCTCTATTGGACAATCTTCAGTATTACATGACTTCATGCCTTTCCTGCACTGCTTGAAGACACCTACTGGCCAACATGCACACTCACAGATACAAAGCAGACTCATGTACAATCTGTGTCCATCAAACTCGGTTAAAAACAGTGTTTTAATCGAAACTGACCTTTCACTCTGAATAAACCAATCTTCACGTAACAAGTGAAGCTGAGGAAAGATAACATAACTTACCATCAGGGACCAATTAACCCATATGACATTATCTCTTATCTCATATAAAGTCTCAAATAAATAAAATGCAAAAACACATATCTTTAAAAAGCAAAATACATTTTATTATATACTTTATCTTTGGCTCACTAGTCCCCACAGTGGTGCAGTGATGTGCCTTTACTCACTTTTCTCAGACCTGATCGTGTACTGTGGTGTCCTCGTTTATCATGAGGACACCAGATGAGTGGAACTGGCTTGATAAAATTTACACTTCACATGTGTCCCAGTTGAGGATTGCTCTTCAACCAGAAAAAATGTCAACCCCAGGCCTAAAGCTCAACAAGTAACTTATTCTTTGCCTTGCGACATGTACACAATAGTTCCCTGTATGTACTTAAAAAAAAACACTCTGCTGCTCGGAACTGATTCGGCGAAGCATGATCTTTAAGATTCAGCCTGACGGGCTGCGAGAGACTGAGGTTAAATGAGGGGAATGGGGAGTCATGAAAGGCCTTTATGCCTGGATGAACCCTGTTGCCGTGGTGATAATGACACGTCTGAAGACACAACGTGTCCGTAAACAGAAGCAGAGAACTGCGTTCCTCCTTTGAATTTCCGTGCCTTTATGCATTCAAATGTGCGTGAGGTTAATCTCCAGCATGACCTGAGCGCCTGCAGCTGTCTGATGTGGAAGTGGAGCAGTTGAGGACTGAAAGCACAAAGAGTGACAGCATGGGTTGTTTTCATATTACATCTTTATTGTTGGTTTAATAGAAAAAATGTGCCTCTTTTGATACAGATTCAAAATTACTTTGACAAAAAAAAAACACAAAAAAATTACATTAACGTTTTTTTTCTAGCAGCATGACTTAATTTCAGATCTTGTGGCATCACTGGCCTTGTTAGAACATTTTGTAACATGACTAAAACAGAAATATGTATTTATATTTTTTTTTAAAAAAAGGTAAAAGAAGGTATAGCTTGTGTAGGGAGGAAAGAGAATGAGAGCTTAAGAAGTGAAGGCAGGCAACAGAGGTTTAACTGCAGCAACATTACCAGAGGTTAGAGAAGGACAGTTCAACAGAGCCCTGCACTGAAATATTACATATTTCAACATGTAAGGCTGTGGGAAGGCCGGGGCCCAGTGTTGCTGCACACAGAAATATAAATGAGGATACATGAGCAGAAATATCTAGCGTATTTATAGCTGTGAACACATTGGCCAAATAATGAAGAAATGCATTAATGACACATGGTTTCTACAACATATGGAACACATAAAGGTCTATACATTTATCAGGTGTGGCCAAAAGCAATACAAATATTCCTTCACACACACTTAAAATGATGACTGGTACTGGCAACAGCGCTGAAAAATGTACTCTTGTGGTCCACAGTGGTTTGCATGAGGTGTTTTTTTTTTCTTGTAAAATCACGGCTCAGCTTTATGATTTTGTTTCACATGTTGCTTGCATGGTTTCAGGCTGAAGAAAAAAGCAGCTGAACAGTAAGCAGGGAGCTAGGTCAGAGGAGCAGAGACATGGCACGTCGCAGATAAGAATAACAAGGCTCAATATTGCAATAGTTTGGACTGAGTTCCAGTCAGGTGGTTTTTCTGCCAGAGGGAAGTCTAATGAGGTTAGACTGACACTGTCTCTGCTCTCTGGCGACTGACTGATAGAAATCAGCAGAAAACACAAGCAAATGCCAAATGACATAAAGCCATAATTGGGTAAAAGTACAAACTTATCAAATCAGTACATATTCATGCAGTATAAACTTGTTGATTTTAGTTCATTTGACTTGTTTTGCACTACTTTTAGAAAAATGTAACAACCAAGATAGCAGATAGTAGCTTCTAGTGTCATCTTGGTTTATCTTAGTTGGACTTCCCCTTGAGCCAAAGGTGCCTCTCTGTAGCTCTGACCTGCAGACGGTACGCGACGGACGAGCACCAGGAGGTAAAAGACAAGCAGACACAAGAGAAAAATGTTCACCATTCTGACTGTTAGGGAAAACAGCTAAAAGTCCAACAACAGCTGAAAGGTAAAGGTATAAAAAAAATCTTACAAACATGAAGTAGAACATTTAGTTAGTTAGTAGTTTATAGTTTAGGTAAGGGGCTCTACTGTAGTTTTAGCTGTGCCTCAAACTACTGCAGGCTACACCTTCAAGTGCTACAGAAGACAAACGCAAACTTGGCAGTCCAAGTAAGAGTTTGACAGGTTCAGACACCAGAGAGTGAAGCAGCCATGGGAAGTGGACTGCGAGCCCAGCAATGCTGCATAGGAGAAAAAAAGACTTTGGCAAGCCAAACACTGGTTCAGCACACACCATGCAGCCGTCCAGATGTGCTGCATTATTCTTCATTCACTCCACTCCTTCACTTTTATATATTATTTCTGCTCTGAACACATAAAACCATCTTAACGGCTCTTCTTTTTCCAGTAGTCTTTGAAATGTATTACTAAAATCACCAAGAAATTAAAAATCAATAATAAAAAACAAAGTAACACTAACACAGTAAAACAGTTAACGGTTAATTAAAAACCATTGCAAAGTATATAAAGTACATACGTTGGTACATGTCATGTTTTCTAATAAAAAGGAGCACTCAGCTGGCTCTGGCCAGAAACTGAGTTTAGGAGTTTAGAGAGATCCAGGATTGACAAGGACTATACTGAAAACAAAAGAGGGAAAAAAGTGAGTTATAGAGATCTGAGTAATTCACGAAACAGGCTTTGTATACTCACAACTGTGGTCAAATCTGATTCTGGTGTATCACAGCTGGGCCGTCAGCAGTAACTGTAAGGCAGATTTGTTTTCTTAAACCGACGTTACCACTGTGGCTTTTAGCCTTGTTTCTTCTTCAAAAACATGCTTTAAAAAACATCAGTGATTATAAGCTGCTAACTAACAAGATGACAACATATTGAACACAAACACATAAAAAAAACAAAAAAAATTAAACAATTTTAGTACATTTTGTGTAGATACGTTTTGTGCATAGACACACAATCAGACTTTTGCGCGTTGGTAAACAAAAGGCTGAGGTCCTCCAATATGGCTGCTCCCCGTGGGAGATTTAATTCGCTCATTCACCTGCCAGATTGTAGGACACGGGCCTCTAGTTTGACAGCAGTAAACTAGTGCAAAATTGGTATTTATCAGTGGAGCATTAAGTTTTAAGATGTGCAAACCAGCAGAATAAGAGCATTTAACAAGAGCTGCTTCTTTGTTGTATCAATGTAACATCATCATCTTTCCATTGTGAGGGGATGCGATCCAAATCAAGATCTCCTGCAAATCTGATAGAATTAAGAATTAAATAAATAAATCAAACAGATTTCACATTTAACCATTAGATATCTTTTGGTAAAACAATGCACTTTAGAATTGAAAAACTGTAACTCGAGATGTTTCCTTGTTTTTTACATTTAACTGGACTGGATTTACCTGGTTTGGAGGCTGGTGATAATTTAGTAAGCTTACATGGCTGGATCACGCAACCCTTTCTACGTTTTAGTCAGTAAAACTAGAGGCCCGTGTTTTTGCTCTCAAACATGCTTTAAGCACTGAACGCATCTTCGCTGCAGATGATTTAACGTCTCTTTCATCTTTATCAAAGGATATTAGACATTAGACGGAACTGCATTAATGAGGCTGCGATACAGAAATGCAAATATTAGTGTGTAGGTAGAGGTAACAGGAAGCAGGAATGGTGAGGATCAAGACCAAAGGAGCAAATTCCTATGAAGGCAAAGTAAAGAGGGATTCATATCCTGAACTGCTTATGCACCAACTGTTATGGATGTTACAGAGGATGGAAGTGTGACTGAACAGACGCTCGTTAGGTTTTGGAGGAAGCGAGGATTTCAAAAGAGGTGTTTTGGCAGCTGTGTGTGTTGTGTGACCGGTACAGACAGCAACAACAACCGCCACATAGAGCAGTGACACTGTAAATGTAATGAAGAATGCCAACGTGGTCAACTGGATTGCTGAGGATTGTTTGATTACTGAGGTATAGGTGTATGTTTCCTATTCAGAACTGTTTGTCCTATCGCATCACTCCCCAAAACGCTACACTCAGCAGTGAGGTTTGTGTAGCTTTTAGGCTCAGAAGTGTTGTAACACAGAAGCAGTCTAAATAATGGCAGTGAAAGCAAAGGAGGGGGTTGTGGGGCTGACAGAAAGGAATACCGCCTGAACACCAGAGCATGTCCTTCCTTACTGTGCACCGCTTTCCCTCTCTCTGCTGTTCAGTTATGCATATAGCCACAGACTTAAACAGTCGATTATTGCAGCTCTGCTTCACATCAGTTCATTATTCAAGAGTTATCTAAGAGTGCAGAGGTAAGTGGTCCAAATGTTTACCAAACACAAAGACAACTGCAGGCCATCCTCCCGATGGAACATCTCAGAGAGGCCGCTGCGTTCTCGTTTCAGTACTGCCAACACGACGTAAACTAAAGCAGCAAACTTGATTGGATCATCTGTGAGACAGCCCACAACTCCGACGAGGGCTCGGGCCATTTGGCAGCTTGGATCTCAGTAGTCCCCACTCATCGACAACTTGTAACTGTAGTCGTTTTAATATTACATATCTCCCTCTACTATTCGAAAATGTATGTGCTGCACACACACACACATGCGCAGAGTAAAAGTTAGTGATGATACAAAAATGCCTTTTCTGAAGCTGACAGGAATCTATGCTACCAACAAACTCCCATTAGGACTGATTCTATCTCTTTCCACTTAAACCAGAATACAGTGTGCACGCTACAAAAATAAAAATTAAATAAATGATTGTATATTGTAGATTATTCTTCAGACACAGTTTATGCGGATCTGTCTAGCACCCTGCTAAAACTTTAAAAGGCCAATAACAAACTGTAGAGCTTGATGACTGGAAAACAACAAACACTGAGAGTTAAGGCTGTATGGGCTCCAGAGACTAGCCTGTGTCAACTGTAGTGTTAAGTTTCATTAATTCAGGAAGCAGATGCACAGCTTTTACAACTCGCCACTGCTGACTATGAGTGCATATGTTAACCTGCCACTGGCTGAAAAGTCACTGACCTACATACTAAAACCGTGAAATGAAATCTCTTGGATCTGTGGGGTTCGTGTCATGTTCGTGTCTCCCATGCAGGCAGGCTGGTCGAGCAGCTGAAGTATTTGCAAACCGGGTGTGAGTACGGTGTGGTACAGTGTGCGGTTGAGATGAGGTGATTTTGAGTCTGATCTCTGAGAAGGATTGTCTGTTGCCTCCTGTGACATTTACAGCAGATGTTTCTCCTGCAGCTGTCACAGCAGAGTACAGCAGAATAGAAAAAAAACTGAAAATTGATGTTTGTGTTTCAGCGACAAAACTAAATAAAATGCATTGTGTTGAAAAAATAGATACAAGAGGTCCTACATGAAGAAAGTGTGAATTTATCCCTTCATTAATTCTTAGTCTCTATGCTATATTAAAACACAGCATAGTATTTTTTTACTGTTCAAAACGCTAAGCTAGAAAGATAAATACTGTGAAATCAGAAACTACCATTGTTCGAATCTCTTAATTTCTTTCCTCTTGGAGGTGTGTGTTAATACAGAGTCTCCACTGACGAAACAATCCGAAATTGAGACTTTGTTGTGCTTCTCCTCCTGAGACAACTCCACCATCCTACTGCCTTCTTTTCGTCCTCTCTGTGGCTTGCAGCCAGAGCATCCTTTGCAGTTTCTCTCCACATGAAAATAACAGCCAATGAGAGTCCAGGAGGGTGAGAGTTAAAAGGTCAGCTGACAGGAAGTCCATGGTTGAGAGTGCTGGTTGGGAGAAGGGCAATCTAAGGATGAGAAAAGGTGCTGGTGGGCTGAATCCCTAAAGGGGAATAAAATCAGAGGAAGTCACAAGTCAGAAAAAGAAACTCTGATGTACGTACATGGTGTATGTTTGCAATGTTTAAATATATGTAACCTTTGTATGGTGCGACTCAGATGTGTGTCTCTACGTCAGTGTAGCCGGGCAGGATGTCTCCATTGGAGCAGCTCTTGGGCGCCTCTGCTGGTGGGGCGCTGGGCAGCATGTGGGCAGTTGTGGACGTCTCCTCTGGTGAGGCCGCCCCCTGGCCTCGCTGGAGCCGGCGGTGTATCAGGGGCACAAAGAACAGCACCACACCCCCAACAATAGGAGGCACGCCGGCCAGGGAGAAGGCCACTGTGTAGTTTCCAAAGTAATCGTGTAGTAGACCTGCACAGAGGGGACAGGGGGGACACCATCCATGTTATCCTTAGTTGAGGAGTACTAGTGAACGACAACATCCACTCAACAAGTAATCCTCACTGTCTTTTCTTTCATCTGACTTTGAGGCAGAAAGCAAATAAGCATATTTACCAAAAATGTTGACCAAGAAAGTGGAGAAATCAGCAGGAGATAATCTTGATTTTGATTCTCTGCTTTGCTGCAGATATGTCCCAGCTGTGTCACGACACAGTGACATCTTCAGCACTGAAGACAATTATCTTACCTTAGGTTTGGCTGCCATATGTTTTGTCTCTTAATGCAGCATAGCTTGGTTAAATGGGTATTAGATATGGCCACAGTCATTATGTAATATATTTAAATTTGATACCAATGACTTTTCAAAATATCAATTTATCTACAAGTCACTAAAATTGATTTAGGTCCATACACATTCATACTAATACCTGGCATAAGCAGCAAGGCAAAAAGGTTACTGTACTACTGTAATACAATACAGAATTAAAACCTCATCCTGACTTTAATATGTATGTCTACATCCTACATTTTATCTGCACATGAAGCAGACAAACAGTTACAATGTGATAAAACAAGGGTGTCAAGTTTAACATACTGTTGTGTATGTTTAACCTATCTCTGGGCTTGTGACATGAGAGTGGTAGGAGGTGTGTGCACTTACATTGTTGTGTGCAATGTATGCATTCATGCTCATGAACTGTACATCCTGTACAGAACAACAATGTTGATACAGTGATAATCTCATACACACTTTGAGGAGACTAGCTGCCTTTGTTTTACATACAACATAAACATATGACTTCACACACTAAAATGCAGTCATGCTGTGTAGTATGTTCTGTTATGTGCTTCAGCTACACATTATGAGTTATACATTGTGTGCAAACAAAATATACAAAAGGCACCATGTTTATTGCATGTTTTGTTTAACTACTGTTGACATCTGAGAGGCAAACTGAAACCATATGCCACTATATTATACTATGTCTATCTTTATCTCAAGACATAGACAGTCCATGTATTTGTCCAGCTAGTTACTTACATTTTCTACATATATTTCTCATATTTATCAATGTAAATTCTTCCCTCTTATGTTTATGTATAATTCTTGATTTGCTCTTTCATTCTTTGTCTTTTCTCTAACTGTGTTTATTGTAATGCACCAAAGATATCACCCTGAAACCCTTGCATTTGTACTTGTACTTGACACTATAGCTCCAGGTTAATCGTCCGTCTTGGCTGTTGCACCATGTACATGCCCGTGAAGACAAAGCTTTGGCTATGTAATTATTACAAGTGTATTGCTTTCAGGATCTGCAGCCTCTACTGCTAAGGCCACATAAGGAAGGAACATTAAATTAATGTTGTGCCATCAGTGCCCTTCTATACAATCCTGTTTTTAGAAAGCTGGAGAGAGGAATGGCAGAGGAGAGGGGGAGGAGGTGGAGGAGATATAAATGGAGCCAAGTACTGAGATCTAACCCTGTATGTGCTTTTTCTCCCTGAAGACAAATCCCTAGAGACAGCCTACAGTTGGCCATGATCCCAAACCTCTCTAAATACAATCAGCAGTACAATCTATCCTGCCATGCATTCGTCTTACTCTGCCTTACGGCCTACATTTTTCCCTGTCCTCATTCTGTTCATATCAATCCACTTGTTGTTGTTGTACACTGTTACTGCCACATCCTGAAGTTAGTGCAAGAATACTCAGATTCAGTATACATTTATGTAGCAGTAGCTACACTGTATCAAATTTCCTGTAGAATTTACAGTATTCAACAGGCAAAAAGTTGGTAATAACATCCTGTAAAAGTATTGTTAATTACGGAAAAAAATAGTTACAGTGTATTATTGGAAACGTTTTACAGTTTTTTGCTGTATTTAAATTACAGGAACCTATTGTTATTTTATATTAGAAACAGCCATCAATTGTATTTTAGTTTACACTATCTTGTTTTCCATTTAAATTACCTGGCAAAAATTCTAATTTTGTTGGCTAATAACGTTTTACTTACACTTTATTAAGTGGATGTGGAAGTTTGCTCCTCTGCACCTTCCATCATGTGTTCTTTCAAACCGCCTTAATAATAACAGTGTTTAATTGTAATATACTAAAGTTTACAGTAAGAACAAGTGAAGACATTACCACCCTGTAATATTACAATGTGCTACTGTAAACTACTGCTTTAAGTTACTAAATGTATGTAATTATTTTCACCCATAATGCATTGCAATATACAGTTATACCTCGTAGAATGCTAGAAGAAGAAGTTACTGTATTTTTTTACTGTAGACATAAGAGTTACAGTGTATGTAGTGAAAAACAGGACAAAAGTGGAAAAAAGTTCCTCACCGGCAATAGGTGGACCTGCTGTCATGGGAAGAGCCATAAGGCCCAGAAGGTAGCCTATGGCCTGGGAGGCCTGCATGGGTCCAACCAGCTCAAAGGCTATAGGAGCCATCATGGTGAGGAAGCAGCCATCACACAGTCCCAGGAACACGCACACGACCACCAGCCCCTCGAACACCGAACACTGAGGAATCATGATGGACATCAGGCCCAGAGCCATGAAGGACACCACCTGAAACAGATAGGACACAGTCAAGCTCCAGGTCTTCTAAATTGCTCCTGCTGTTAGAGGCCACAACTGCAGTAGGCGTTTTGCTTGTTTTCCAGTGTTTCACTTCTGTGGTGCTAATAGGAGTACTGATGACAGTAAATGAGGGGAGATTATACGGCACCTGTACAGCAGGTTCTTTTCTGGCTCATTTGTTACGCTTGCTGTCTCCAAGAACTTGCACAGCCTTTTTGTTTGCAGTGTGAGTATTTTGTTACAAGTGCGACAGAGTACACCCCCATGTACTGTTAGGTCTTGGTAAAAATCTACATATTTCCGTTGAAAACACACATATAATTTGCCTGAGGCTTTATGGAGGAGGATTGGAAACAGGACAAAGTACTGAAACTGCTTAAGATACTTTAAAACAATTACCCTTTAAAATGACAACAATAATAAAAGTGCTGGTATATTTTATATTTTCCCTGTACATTTAAAAGAAAACTGAGCAAGGAATATAACGCTGAACATGGAATTTAGCACTCTGTGTGTCTGTCAGCTGCTGCTGAGGGTTGCCTGGCTGTTTGTACAAATCTATACACTCAGTATAATACTGTTGCACTATAATACCGTTGTATTACACTGAGTTCAGGGTAATGAGTTTAATGCTGTGCACTGTGAAAAGGGTACTGTGCCTCAGCAACAAGCAAAAATGTGTTACCTAAAACCCTTTCACAATTACCACAAACAAGTCTTAAAAAGTGTGTCCTCCTCTAGATAAAAGACAAGCAAGCCTTTCCATCTGTAAAAGCCTCCTTTGCAGCCAGTGTGTTTCTTAAATCGTTACAGCAAGAAAGAAATTACTGTAGATGCATTTTTCCCTCAGATCTTTCAAAAACATCTTTCTGCAAAAGGTTTTAATATCACAGCTGCGCACACTTTCCGCATGCACGTCAATTTCAAGGTTTTTAAGTTTTAATTCATTTCGTCTATAACAACACGACTTTTCTGTAAATCTGCATTCAACAGGAAGTACAAACTGTATACACCAGTAGGAAATGACAAATTCTTATTTATATTCACATGTCACACTTTTCTGGTTTTCTCTGCCTCTCCCATTTCCATTTTCCTGAGACTGAATCATTCCTACCATTATCCAGCCAAGTAATTCTTATGGTAACAGAAAGGCTTCTTATTCTGGTAACAGTACAGATGCACAAATCAGCATGTGAGTCTTGTTTTTCTGCACTGCAGTGACACATTTAAGACAGTAAATAAATCAGATTGCACATAAAAATATGCCCATGTTCAACCTGATGATACAAAATGAGCCTTTTAAGACAATGCTATTAGACAACGCTTATTTTAGTGTGATAACCCCTGCCAGAGGGGTGAGTGTTGACAAAGTCAAATATAGAGCGCACAGTGTCTGAAAAAAAGAGCCTCAAAATACAACTGTTAATGGTTAACCTCAAGTCCATTTCAGGTTAAAGTTGATGTGCAGACTTTGAATTTGAAATGTTTGTTCTGTTAATATAGTTAGATCATCAGCTGTTATGACA
>JAOXYL010000065.1:11803748-11820790 GCA_028564955.1 Terapon puta | reverse complement strand
GGTTAAAGTTGATGTGCAGACTTTGAATTTGAAATGTTTGTTCTGTTAATATAGTTAGATCATCAGCTGTTATGACATTTTAAATTATAATTGATAATTATAAAGGAACCTACACTAGACTTAAGAATGGTACAAATAAATCATATAAACCATGTTGTTAAGTGACTCTAAGTAAGGTTGAAGGTTGAATAGGCTGAATTAGAGTTCCAGCATTTACAAGTTTCCATCTTGTCACACTGCTCCAGGCTCACATACCTGAGTTTCTCACAGACACTGAAAAGGAAAGTGGACTGCCCACATTTTTTGCCTTCAAACATTTCCTTACCTGCATGTAGATCTTTAGAAGACCAGGAATGAGGTCTCCGATCTTGCCAAAAGCGAGGCGTCCTACCCCAGACGACGCTCCTATGCAAACCAAGAGCACCCATTCTTTCTGGGTGTCCTTGAACTGCTCCTTCACAAAGTTCATCTGAGACATGGAAAGAAAAACAAATTGCCTGAGCATTGTTTGATGGTTAAATGCCATGGTGCTGTATGACAAACTCAGAAGCTACCAGTAAAAACAAATGAGCTGACAATGTTATCACACAGCTGTTCATTTTTCCTATGTTTTTGTGCTTCATGCCAAAGAAGTCAATGAAATCAGCACGTGGGTGTCTGCTTTGGTGGAGTGAGGGAATTGTCCATCGATAACTCCAAAGCCAAGAACTTAGAATAACAAAATGCCTTCAACCTCAGACCTTTGGAACACCGGGGCAGGAAGACCCAACGCATATAGGTCAGACTCTCCCACTCCCCTCGGCTTTGACCCCCCAAATTCCATCCAAAACATTAAACCGTCCTCTGAAGTCTTTCCTGAACATGCTGGTCCTTGTGAAATATTTGCTCTGCTTTGAAGGGCTCTACATTCATCAATGGCCATAGGATAGGCATGTTTAGGGATACAGAGAGGCCATACAGGAGAGGTTTCCTGAGGTGGTCGAGCCAATACAAAGGCCGGGGCTGTGTTTACATCTGGGCCTGGGCCTGAAACAACAGGCCTGACAGAGGGAGGCCGGAGCTGAAACATCCGACATCTGGATAGAGGGAGATCAACTTCACAGCTCCACGCTGGAGCTTTACACTTCATCCTCATCCTTCACTATCTCACTATCTCTCACCAAAGTAGGACACAGGTCATGTTCAGAATGGGAATCAAGATTTCTCCTTGTGTCACTTTTCCCTTGCCATCCCTATTTTCAGTCACAAATAATGTTAGCATTGCCGAGACACGAAATAAATAAACTTGCTGTAGCATACAAATTACAAGAAGCCAGTTTGTTGTTTGCTGTGGCATTGAAGAATGAGAAACGCACCAGCATTTAAACATGCAGAAGTGATATTTGCAGGTATGCACACTGGGAAAGCTAATCTGGTTGTTTTTTTAAAGGCTGTGGCTTTTGTATGAAGCAAGCTACAATCACTCAGTTAATGTGACCGTCTGCTCATGATGGTGACCTTTCTGTTGAAAGGAAATACGGTTTAAAAAAAAAAAACATCACACAAACCCTATAATATCAAAAAAGGGTCAGGATTTCTATATTATCACAGCCACATACCAGAAATTGCCAAATAAGTTATGGCATATATTCCATATTAAGTCATGTTTTAGCACAACTTGAATGAATGAAGGACTGTTAAGTTTCTAAAGCTTAGTATCTACATACAATCTTCCATTAAAATCTATAGACTCCAAACAGAATGTAACATAGTTAGCTGATTTTACACTCATATTATGCAAGAAACTAAGACAGAGGACCTCTTGAATTTTATTTCAAAATATCTGTACAGCCTTGAGTTCAGTTAACCCAATTTAGCATACACACAATGTGCTCTTATAATTTGCATTACACGTATGCCCATTTCTGTTCTTACCAGATGGATATATGGCACGAAGTAGCCCAACACAGCTGTAGCTACTCCAAACGCCCACACCCGGTAGGTTACAATGTGAAACACGCGCAGGTTGAAGTACTTTCTGACCCCACTCAGAAATCTGCTCCACTTGCTGGCCGCCTGAGCAGTGGCCCCCGGCTGGATTTGAGCATCGCCAGGACCATGACCCATGCCTGGAGGTCCCATGCCTCCTCCAGCAGGCAGTAAAGGTTTGAACAGTAGAGCCAGCAGAGCCTGGATCAGCATGAAGATGCTGAGTATCTGGAAGGTCCTGCTGAGGCCCAGAGGTTCCACCACCTTGTTGAGGAAAACTGGGAGGCCCATAGAGAAGAGGCTGGCACCAGCTGTCACCACGCCGTTGGCCAGGCCGAGACGCTGGCGGAAATAGTGGCCGAGGATAACTAACGAGGGCTGAAAGGCGAAGGAGGAGCCACAGCCGAACAGTATGCCGTATGTGAAATAGCGAAGGCTCAGCGAGCTGCAGGAGAAATGAAAAAGCAAAAAGAGGTCATGATTTGGTTATTATTTGATAATATTATTCAATGATTCGTTTTACTAATTGATTAACTGAGTTCACAAACAAGAAATAAAAACATGATTGGACTAGATTTGATGATTTGATGAACCATGCCATATTATTCTGGCTGCTTATGTCAGATTTGATTAAACATCCAAATGTTGTATAGAGTTGAGGCAATTTTAGCTTGATTTTCTTTATTGTATCTCATTGTTCTTCATATTACCTCTGGTTCAGTAGCTCTGTGTGTCAAAACGAATGCATGGAATGTGGCCAAGGGTTACATAAATGTACTAAAATGTTGTAGTGTAGTGCAAATGTAGCCCCAGATTGCACATTGCATGCATTACTTAGGTTAAAGGTTTTGAAAAAAAAAATAGTGAATTAGCCCAAAGTTCATTTAACAAAATATACTGTTCCTCTGAAAGTATTTTGACAAAGCATTCTTAATCCAAAAAAAGATGGAAGCTGAACATTTCTTTGCTTACTCTATACAACATGAAGAAAACTAAAACATCACTTTTCCCTGTATTTGTCAGCTTTCCATTTTCCAGTATTTAACATTTTCATACAAAATAAAGAGTTCATTTTTTGTGTCGTGCAAAAAGCAAAATGACATTTAAATACAGCTGCATCTTGAGAAAATGGTCTTCAGTGGTGTGCAGCGACAGATCATTTGTTTTATCCAGATGGTTAAATCAAGACACAATTCCCTCAGGATACAGCTACGTGTTCTTGAAAATGTCTGGGTTTTCAAACCAAAGATTTATTTTTCACATAAACAAATGCTTAGCTTAGTGACCTTAACTTAATAGTAATACAAAAAAGGCAGAAACAAGGGTGAGCGAGTGAGGTCGTCATTAAATGCAAGGTAGCTTACTTTGCAAAGGATGTACTGAGCAGCCCTATAAAAGCCAGGGTTGCCCCGCTGACAGCTGTCTTCCTACAGCCGAAGCGGTCTGTGAACATGCTGACCACGGGCGAGCAGAAGAAGATCATGCCCATAGCCAGGGCCCCAACCCAGGCTGTAGAGGAAACAGATTGAAAGGAGAATTTGATGTCAGAAACATGTGGAAACCCTGCTCTGTATTTTAGAATCACCCAAAGAAAATAAAATTCAATCTTACACCAAGCAAGGATTAAAGTCCATATGGCGTGAAATGCACTGTGTGCGGTAGATCAACGTACAGGATACAATGCTACACAACATAACAGACATATGGGAAAAACAACGATGGCAAATGGATACCCTTTCCTGCATGGAAACAATACACTGACCCATTTAGGAATGTGTAATCTTTCAACAGTGCTACATACAAATGTTGCTGGAGAGTCTGCCTGAAAACAGCTTTATTTTTACTTAATGTTGCATAGTCATATAATTGCTGAATGAGAAATAAGCACTAGAAATTGAGAAAAGGTCGTAAAAATAGTTAGGGAGAGGGATCAGCAACAGAAAATCAAATCATGCGTTTCCTTTCTAATTGCATAATATAGCTATTTTGAAGTCATATATGAAAATTAGACTGGCATCACTGAACAACAACAAGGCCCTTATGCATGAGTCCTTGAACTTGTATGCAGGTCATCATGCTATGGCCTCATTTCTCTGACTGTTGCACATGTGCTGCCTGTGATCTCTCTCGCAGGCCACATTCAAAAAGAAAACATGCTCTTCGTGTCGAATCTTGTGCTAACACTGCCCTGTAGGCATCTCATGACAACGTGCATACTAAATGTCATATTTGCAGAAGCTCTGAATAACTGAGAGGCTTCTTCTGAAGGATCGTCTTGGAAATGTCTCTCTGTGTGACCCTCCACCATCTGACTTGCTATAAATATAGATTTATGTAACTCTTTGTGCCTTTGCTCACACCGTGTACATCAGACACACTCTATAAGATTTCTCATGGTGATTAAGCAGATCAAAAAGTGGATCAAAGTGGAGAGCTCTGGTCTGTGGTGTAATATCCATCCAGTGTTAAAACATAACGAGCCAGAGTGATCCAACAGAGACACTGCGTACCCTGAAGTGCAAACAAACACTTGTCTGGATCCAGTCTCCTGGGGAGCAAAGGTAGCTTTAATGTCTACCGTGGAGTCTGGGCTGTGGGTCACACCGATCTAACAGCTCAATGGGAGGGAGACCAGAGAGACTGGTGAATATATCTACTTATATGCACGTACACACACACTGAGAGCAATAGCCTCTTTGTTGTGGAGGTTGGCCAAAAACATTCAGTACTACACATGTATACATCTGCTGGTACACAGTGTACGCTACAAAGTTGAATTTTGTATAGTTTAAGGGCGGGGCTGCACCTTGGTCTTTCCTATAGTTTATTTATCCAAATGGAACAAGAGAGATTCTCCTATTTAACATGTACCTCCGGAAATCCCACCATTTTGTAAGTTTTCCTACAGTGTTCGAAGTTTCACCTCAGGGTGCAGCGTTGACAAAGAGCACTTCGTTTTGGTTCACATCTCAAAGCATTTAGCAGATACCTTAAGTGTCTCCAGAAGTGAATATGAACAAGGCCAAGAGTACAGCGACTGAAAACACTATGTACAAAAACACACATACGTCCCACTGTGAGAGAAATTAGTGGCAAAGTGAAAAAGTGGCACGAGATTAGATTAACCTACTTTACCTCATAAGCCAAGGAGTTTGGCTTTCCATAAGCACCTTAACATTACAATGGCACCATATTACATCACTAAAGAGCTAGCAGCCACTCTTCCACGGGAGCCAGTTTGCATTGGATTTGTCAGACAGCGCCTGAACGCCTCTACCTGTCAGGCGTCGCAATCTGCTTTGGTCTCCCTCACATCCTATCCTCAAGTATCTGGCTCTTTAACTTCTAAATGCTTCACTTTTATCTCAAACTAACCCTCAGGTTTCAAGAGGTATTTTTCCAAGAAATAGCTGCTGAGCCTGAGAATGGAACTGATGAGAGCAGTGAGAGTGAACTAATACAGTGAAATGACAGACTGTAAATCAAAACAGTGAGCTGAAATACTGTGTAGAGAGTTGGGTTATAACTCTCAGGAGGTTCTTCACCGACCCCTGTCACAGTCATTTGATCCACTATTAATATAAACATACAGATTGCAGCAACTTTAAATATAGTGAATTGTTTCACCACTTATCATCAAGCACGAGTTTTGCGCAATAATATACACATGTGTTCACTCCGTTTAGCATGTCACGTATGGCTTTCCAGTATGGAAGTAGCTCATACACACCTCCATGCAAAACAACATCCCCAGTTCTCTGTGGGTTTTGCATTCAAAAGTGCTGACTTTAGCTAATAATTGCTTAACGTTAGACTACTGTGCTGTGTGAGTGATAAAACATCTGCACACATAGAGTGAAAGGTTCCATCAGTCATTAATGAATCCCAGGACCGTGTCATAAATAAAAGACAAAACCCTGAAACTTAATGACATATGTTAAAAACGCTAAAGGTTAATCATGCTCAAGCCAAAACATGGACAGAATTGGGTCAGATTTGGTTTCCTTTGCCATCCTCTCCTGTCTGGAAACTCAGAAATTAATGTCCACAGCCTTTTGAGCCTCTAGTTTTGGGACCACTTATGCCTTAGGTGGTATTTCTCTCATATTACTTCTTCTGATGCTGCTGTCATATAAGACAGCTCAACCTATGACCACATTTCCAATTGGTTTGTCTGGAGGGACCACAGGCTCTCAACTCTGTCATCCCCAACCGCCCATTGTGGTGTCTCCCGCCTGCTGCTGGATGTTTTCTGTTTCCGCCAGCATCCTGGACACTCTCTTAGTGGTTCATCCTCAGAACCCCACAGACATAAAATGTTTTACAGTCAGTTTTTACCATATACTTCTTCCCATATGCTTTTCCAGTACTCCTATTTTTCATATTTTGGCCTCTAGGTTCTAAGGTCTCCACTTGGTAAGTTAATTCATTGTGATTGACAGATACCTGCCTAGTATCAAGGATGGAGACAAAATTATGGAAATGTGTTTTAAATTTAAACCATCTAAGTTTGCTAAGTTTGCTAAGCCTCACACAGAACCACAGAGGGAGAATACAGAAAGACAGACAACATATTGTTGAGACCCACTACACCAGGCTCAAGGGTTACTTTCACTACCCACACCATCAATCCTTAACTCAGCTCCCAGAGGAACATTGTTCGGAGGCAGAAAATTGTGTAAATGGTGGCAGCACCAATCCAGCTCTGAGGCAATATGATAGGCTGTAGTACAATAAATTGACAGTTGTTGTCATGTTATGACAAATTACGCAATTACTTCTTCTAAGCCTGAATCCATGGGCTTTCTTGGCTGAACCAATGTGGAGAGTGTGATTGTGGTTGGTATCATTTGACATTTTGATGTACACTTCATGTACAAGACATAGGGTCCAAAGAGCAATCAGAAGCAACGGAAACATGTGTCCTCCACTCTTTTCTCTCTTTTCAGGCCTACACAACCTCCAAACCCATTCCCCCTCGCCCTGGCACAAGCAACGGTCGGTGAATAGAGAGTGGAGTGTACTCATTACAGACAATTAGGTCTGAACACTTTGAAACAAAGGAAAAAGAACAGAGCGAGGAATACTGAGGCAAAATGAAAAGATGTGTATGCGGGTGTGTGTGTGTGTGTGTGTGTGTGTGTGTGTGTGTGCGTCTGTGTGTGAGTGTGTGTTGGTGGTAGTGTGTGGGTGCTTAACAAGCTTTCCTCTCTTTACGTGATGGATGCAATCTGACAACCAGAGAGAGACTGAGAGACTCCATAGGACCCATCTGTGCATCGGAGGAACACACTTGGTCAAGGGAACGCTGTTGGAGGCACTCCCATTTAATGTACCAAGAGATTTACCCAAGAGGACAACTGTGTTTTGTGAGCCGTGTGCATTTTGCTGTCTAAAGATAGAGTAAAATCAAACGCGCTTGAGAACCATATTTAATCACATGCTTGAAAATGTGTCTGCTTTGACTAATCAGCGTCATGTGTGAGCGCATTGCCCATTCACTTACTTCATTCAGGTCCTCTGACTTCTCTTACAACAACACTAGTATTTACATGTGCATTTGCATAGCTGTGGAGGAGCAATTACCTCAACACCACGGTGGATATGGAGCCAAAGATTAAGTTCACAGGAAGTTTATCACCATCTGCAGTGCAGTAGCAAAGTGACCATGTTGTTGTGTTTACCGTATACTCAAGGACACAGGATCTGAAGAGAAATGCTTAGGTTAAAGTACCAACTCTCAGCCTTAATTTGAGGATGTTAACATTCAGATGACCGCAGAGGAATCACAGCGTTTTAGTCCCTCAGTTCCAAAAAGTAAAGTGGGAAAAAGCCATCTGTCTGCAGCATGTTCTGTGGATTATCCTGAGCAACAGGCATACTGCTGGTGGCTTTTGTATCTTAAATAACAATATTAAACAACAATATGTTGGTGGAAGCAGAAATCTGAGTATCTCCAAACCTGGGAAAATCAAATCAAATGCTTAGATAGACGGTAAGAATTAAACAGTATTTGGATCAATCCTAAAACAAATTCACATGTTAACTTCATAATCATTGTTCATTTAAAACCAACACTGCCAAAACAATAAAAAACACATCAATGTCCGAATGCTTCCTGACAGCACTGTTCGTAGCCAACACAATTTTCTTTAGACGCAGGAGGAAATATTCCATCAACTAAACAATGAAACATGTTGTTTTAGGAATTGTCTTGGGCATGCTCAGGTAAAATAACAATAGCCATACATGTTTTTGTAATATTAACGGAAAAGCTGAGGGGCGCAGGACTATAGACTTGGTACGGAAGCGCATTCCCTCAAGGCCACATAAGCAGGTGTGAGGGCTGGACAATGTGTTGTTATTTGACATATGCCGTTATTTCAACGGGAAAACAAGGACAATAAAAGTCGTAACCGCTTGAAATTCTGAGAAAGAATTATCATTTGATGTTCTGAAAATGCACTTTACTGTTTGAGCACACAGCGAGGACGTGACTTATTTTGAGACAGACGAACACAAAACGAAAGCACATTAAGGAGGCAGCCAGAAGATACATAACATTGTTAGCAAGTGCCAAGAAGAATAGAAGTTTTTTCTCTGTTGTCAAAGTTCCTCATACTCGCACCAAAGCACTTCTACATAACCTGCTGCTGTACAGTGACATGTGTTCATAAAGTCTTGACTTGGCATCAGTCACCCAACAGGCTTATTACCATACAGTACATCAGGTCAGGTTGCATAGTTTGCAGAGGAGTGTGGGTATCATTTGGGGGAACCAGCTGTCACAGATGTGTCTTCAAACAATGCGTTTCAACAGCCAGAGTCTCTTGATGTTCCATGAGACTTTCTCGGCCCCCACGCACTAACAATCAGCAACTCCTTCTGATGTTTGCAGGTCACATCAAGATCCAAGCCACCAATATTCTCCACTGTGCAAACCCCTTGTGTTGACGCAATTAATAATGCAAGATGAAGGGAGAGAGGGTATGCATGGATGTATATTAGATATGTTTTAAGTCAGGAGAGGCGTTTTTTCTGCATCGGCCAGCTCTCAGACTTCCCCACACGCATCCTTTGTGCTTCTCTGACACTAACTTACAATTTGCAGCCTATGTCTCATGCTAGTGGGATCGCTGAGACCCTTTTCCCATCAGCACATCTGGTTGTGAGAGGGATTATGCTGTTTATCACCTACTTGCTCCCTCTGAGGTCTGTCTATTTTTTCATCACTATTTGCATTTGCACCTGCTGTTAGGAAATGAATGCAAAAATCTGTCGACATTAAAATAAACCGGTCATTCAACAAAGAAGAAAAAATGCCTGTGCCTGGTCATCTGCACCTGCTTATGAGCATGTGGAGCCTTTGGAGACTCTGATCCAACCTGAACCCATTCCCCTGATCTCTGGAATGCCAAGAATGCCACAGTACTCCCTGATCTGCCAACCTGGGATTTCCAGCCGCCCTGGAGATGCTGGTGAAATCTGGGTCAGCAGTTTGAAAATGGTGGGAGATATTTGCTTGTGACAACACGGAGACCTGTTTGAATCCAAGGTAGAACATCCTGTTTGCAGCCTCTGTTGAAATCGGTGATTTTATTTATCTAATTGCTCATTTCAAGGCCAAAGAGATCAGCCAGTATCCCTCAACCCAGTGGTTAGGGTGGAACATTTTATTCAAAAGAACTTTGAATTGTGTGTAAGCTTTTAATGTGCCGCAATGTCCTACATACCATCTATATAATCTTTTCCACCATGTACAGACACTAATGCCCTTGTTGTTTTAGGTGATCTACGGCTTTAGTACATAAAAATGTTCCAAAGTGATATTGATTTTGCCATGATACTAATGACTGCCAAGCTAGATGACACAGCACCATGTTACACAAAGAGGACAGTGATCAAACACGCAGCACGACGTTTTAGCATACACACTTTGGCAATTACAGCGAAAGCAAAGGACTAGTTTTACTTGTGTGTTGGGTAACCACTGCTGCTCAGAGATTCCTGCTGTCACTACTGAGCTACTGAACTGCTGTGCATAATTTAGTGTGTGTCAATGTATAAGTGCCTTTGTATAAACTTGGTTTCATATGTGCTAGGCCTGTCAGACTGTTTCTGCTATGTGCTTGTCATTTATACATTATTAGTGTCTCTTTTCAACATGTAAAGGAAAAACTCCCCTAACAGCCAAATGCTGTAGGGAGGCAGATTTATAGTGTCTATTAATGGAGCAGTGTTTCAGTATGTTGCCTCAACGCCGCTGAACGAGGTACTGCAATATGAAGGAAAAAAAAACATCAAAAGTTAAGTTGATCTTGCTCGCAAACTTCTTCGGCTCTACTTTTAGACACAAATAGGACACAAAGCACTTGAATGAGCTTTTTTATTTTTTTTGCCTCATCACAGTCTTCCCACTGATCTCTCTCGCACAGTGGCGGCGTATAGATGGAAATCATTTCAGGGATCAATGAAAAATTAATCACTCGCTCCCACAGTCCCTTTCTTCCGCCCCTACACACACATTCGCCAGCTTTCCAGACAAACTCTGCTGCAACAGAAAAGGGCGCCGCAGTCTGAGCCGCCCGATGACACGCCGCCTCACGGTGGGCTCCCTCCCCACTGGTTATGAAAGCACTGCAGCTTTTGTTTTTAGGTTTAAAAGAATGTGGGGAGTACACACCTTGACACACCAGCAGCTCAGCGCCGCCGCGGCCACGACAAGAATGAAACCTCTGACCGTACCATGCTGAAATCGTTGGACAAAACAACACCATCTGCAACTAATAACCCGCTCACCTCGCCTTCCCTGCTTTCTTCTACTCAACAAAAGGCTGTACTGATCCCCCACCTTGATACTTCTGAGCTCTTCTGAAAAATCTCTTGTTTACCCCTCAAGGCTTAATAAACGCTTGGTATAATCAAGCTGGGTATAAAGACCCGATTGTAATCTCTTGGTAAAATTTAATCCATCCCATTCTTGTCTCCTCGTCTCCTTGTGGTCCTACAGTTTATAGCTTGTGAAGCTTTGTGTGACGTGTTGTTTTAAGATGTTACACACATGTTAATTGAACTTTATGGATCGCTGTGCAAAAGGAGCCTTTTAAACCTGGGAGTATTGCAGCACACACACACACACACACACACACACACGCACACACTGTTTTGTCCTGTTGCTGAGAGGGGAAAGGTCAGAACACAGCATACTAGTTTAATCCTTTCACATATGAGAACAACAAAGAATCAAATCCAAGGAGCAGCTGGAGTTAAAATCCTCTGCCAAAAGAAAGGGGGACAACTGGAGAGAAGTACCTAGACAGCAGCAACCCTCTGTTGAACACAAGATGTAAGTAATATATCTGGTTATAGGTGACTCTTATGGAGCGACTACCGGTTGTGCCATATCCGTTTTCTGCCCCAACCCGTTCTCGGGCTCTCTATCAAGTAAAACCTGAAAGTAACACGATGCCTTGTCTCGACATGGCAATTTAGTTGACATCAATTAAAGATGATAAGGTGCGAGACGCGATTAAAGATATTAACCTGCGCTCACACGGACAGCTCAAATGAGTCTGATCGCGTCCGAGCCTTCAGTTCTGAGTCTCTGCTCCCCCTGCCTCCTTGTTTTCAACGCTGATGGGAGAGAGCTGACTTTGTTCCAGGGAACAGCCTTAGAACCGTAATCCCTTCCCACATCCTGACCTTAACCTCCACTGGTGATCGTGGAACTTGACAGGAAGTTCAGAGAAATACCCACTCCTGTTACACGCTACTCCCTCCTCCTCAAAAACATTCCTGTCACAGTTTCAAAGGGGTGGTTTGTTTGAATATTGGTTAAAAAAAAATACCACAATAACACATTTACTCAGCAGTTGTCAATATAATTAACAGCCTGAAAGCCAGAGGCCAACACCATCGATGACCACAGTCCACAGAGACACTTCATTCACAATAAACAGGATATTGCATAAATTTTAATCTTAACCGTTTCAAGAAAATGTCAGTTATTAACTACCGTTGATGCAGCAGTGCCTCGTGTTTCCAAACTTCCCCATCTAGACTCAGCACAAAACACGACTCAATCGTCTCATTGAAAATAACATCAGTGATGTCCACACCAACGTGAATCCAATTGTTTGCTTTAAACATAGTCGAGCTTGCACCATATATAACATTATCATATACTGTATCATTAATCAAGCTTGAGATGTAATCCTTGACAGAAATAGGTCGTTTTAGGCTGAACAAGTTATCACTTTCAATGTGAATACTGATTCCTGGGATCAAATTATCACGAGGTCTCTCAGCTTTTTATAATGTCCTGGGTGTGAATCTAGCATAGGATTTTTGTCACATGTCATCCCTCTCTCTCTCTCCCTCTCTCTCGGTCTCTCTATCCATCTATCTATTAGTCATGTCTTTTACCGTAAAGATTCAAGTGAAAGGGAAAAAACTAAAAAAATATATACAATGATAAATCAATAATGTAAGATATTTTACTTTCAGTGAAATATTTAGAGAATGAAAAAAAAAAAAACTTCTCACTAGTCTCTCTCTTTGAGCTGAGTTTGCTCACAGGTTCACCGGCTGTTCAAATGTCAGTGGTATATTTGTATAACTTTAGGCCTTGGGCGGAAAAATTTTATCAAAGGGCCATTTGTAACAAACAAAAAGTGGTTTTGCAGCAGAAAGCTATGGGTTAGAGTAAGAGCGCAGCTGAGGAGTCAGTTAAAAACCTGTTAATCACTGAGTTCAGAGCTCTCCAAAACATGACCAACTCAAAGTGAGGCAGAAGGAGCTTTTTAAGAATGCATGAACTCTTGACAGGAATGAAAAATATAAGACACAGACTGCATCTGCGTATTTGGTGTGGCACGTATGTAACACAACACTGTGTTTACTGTGCCGCTTTAAGTGCAGGGAAACCCACTTGAACCCGAAGCTGACCCATTTCTTTTTAAGGCTGATGCATGCGTGTGTGACATATGTACAGCGGTCCATAAATCATAAACTGGTGTCACACGGAGATGTCATATGTTCACCTTTGAATTCAACTCATCCGGTCGTGCCCACCAGTTGATGCATTGTTTGGTACTCACCCACTTTGAACTGGGACGTCTTGTCCTCCGGGTTGGCGTGCTCCTCCGCCAGCATCATGTGCAAGATGCCAAAAGAGTTTTGGATGCCGAAGATCGACCCGTTGCACCAGGTTGCGGCAAACACCACCAGCCAGCCGTAGCCTCCCTCGGGTGGGACGAACCCGGCTCCGCAGCCGTGCCCCTCCGCCTGGACCCCCGTCTCGGAGTCGGCCACCGGGGAGAGCTGCGGCTTGCAGCCGGCCTCGATCAGCTGCACGGAGCTGTCTTCCTGCGCGAGCTTGCCCTCTCCTCCGGCCGCCCGCTCGTCCTTGCCCCCGTCCGCCTCCCGGGCAGCATCCCTCCGCTCCGCCCGGGGCTCCGGCTGCTCGGGCCGGGACTCCCCGCCGGCGGACGCCTGGCTGTCTAACCCGTTGGTCCCCATGCTGTCTGGCGTGGTGGACGAGAGCCTACTGTGAACTCCCGGCGCACATGCATGAGATATAGGTCGCTGACATAAGAGGACCGATTTGAATAACAGATTTGATTGGCTATCTGTCAAAATGTGTGAGACGGACGGTCCCTCCGCCGACAGGACGAGCCTCCTACGCGCCGCTCGGAGCCGAAGTCAGCGCGTCAACTTCGGCGAATGAGCCCCCAACCTGTTCAAAATCTCATTCTGCTGCCGTGGGGTGGGGGGGTGGGGGGTGTAGTAGAGAGGTGGGGGTAGGGGAGGGGGGGTCTGTATTTTTCCAGGAAACGGCAGACGCCGCCTATTTCACCTTTAAATGCGAGCCCCTGTGTTTGAGAGCAGCTTACGGACACTGAAGCCCGGTGTTTACTCCAGCCGCCCCCCCCCTCAGCTCGGAGCACCACCCGGCGAGATCGTGCGCTCAGCGCGGGCACCGCACCGTCCCGTCCCGCAGTCAGCACATCGTCCCCCCCTCTTCCTCTCTCTCCCTTTCTCAGTCTCTCTCTCCCCGCGGTGACAAAATGAGTGAGCCCTCCTCCACTCACGGCCGCTTTCTTCGTGTAAAATGTGAGGTAGGTAGGCCTGGAGTCCGTCCCAAAGGCTGCCTCGGCTCCCGGAGTGTCAACAGAGCCGCGGCCGTCATTCAGCAGCTCGCCTCCCGCCTCCCTCCGGATGGACGGTCGGGACCAATGGCGGAGCTCAGGGGCCGGCGAGGGGAGGAGTTTGAGTTTCGGGTCTTTCCGGAGTTTTTCACGGAAAGACCCGAACACGTCTCGGCAGCGAAAAAAAGTCCCAACGTTATGTTACATATGTAACGAGCCCTGTTCCAAAGGGACACTTTAATGGAAGAAGGACCAATAATCAACCAATAACGACCAATAAAGTTAAAGAAAGGTTTAACTTAGTTGTGTATAGTTAAAACTATCCTGTTAAGAGAGACACTGGGAACAAAAACAACTTTATTTATTAAAATATCGAAGGAAGAATGTATTGTTTGGTCTCCTGGTTAATGATACAGAAAAAATGCTACAGAAAAAAAAACATTTAAATAAATTTAGTTGTGGGAAATCTTGCTTCATTGCTTTGAGCAAAGACTTCAGTTCAACACGTGCCATATTAAAAGTTTTTACAGTCTTTCACAGACTTTAATTCTTTGTCCCCCTAGTGATAGACATTATACTCATTTATTATTATTATAATTAAATAATAATAATAATATAATGTTTCTTGTTTTATTATTTATGCATTTTTCACACAGTGTGAAATGTGAATCAGTTGTATTATGTGTTATGTATTCATACTATTGCATTTGGTTATGAAAGATTTATGGGGCATAAATTTTCATGTACCCTCAGCCATAGTTGTCTTTAAACACTATACGTTACATTACTTAATGACTGTTCATCCCTTTAACTGTGTTTAAAAGAGTTTATTAGCTGTGTCAGACACAAATGAAAAAGTCTGTTCATCTTCTTTTACTTCTAAAACTCTGGTTGTTTCCTGCCACATGTACAGTGTCTAATGTCTCCTGTAAATACTGCAAAGGTTATCTCAGTGTTGGTGCCCGTTTCTGGCAAAGGGACCACTACGTCACCTATTACAATTTTTAAATGCTGCTTACAAATTCATTCATCAGTAATAATAAAACCACATGATATTTGATGATATGTGAATGGATGACCTTTACATATAAGTTACGTATTTTGCCAAGTAGTAATTTAAATTACCTTAATTTAGTTTTAAGTTGAACATTCTACTTAAGAAATGTTTTCAAAGTTACTTTAAGTGGTAAGTACAGAAGCACGATCAAAATGTAGTTTGAGAGTGAACATTACAAGCAGTTGTCAAGGAGAATAATTTTAAAGTGTATTACTATCATAGAAATGGATATTATCTTAATCAGAATCAGAATCACCTCTATTGGTCAGGTATGTGCGCATATACAAGGGATCTGACTCCGTTTTTTTTTTTTTATAGTACCCTCTCATACTTAAAGGGTCAAGCAAATAGAAATAAATAAATAAACATAACTTGCATAACATAGCATAACAAACACAACATAATTTAAAGTATGAACTATGGAGTGCAATAGAGTGCATCTGTATGGCTTAAAAACAGATACCTTATGTACAGAATATACAGAAAATATATATTAACATCAGATATGTTAATGTCACAGCAGGTAAAAGGAGTGTTTGGGTTTTTTTTCTTTTTACCAACTCTGTACATTGCTAGTATCAGTATAATGATCCATAATAATGGATTACTTTTTTAGGAACAGAAGCATAAAATAAAACATGGAAGAAGTAAAGTATGTCAGTACTTCTTACACTGCTGTCAAAAACAAAGTAATTCATAGACTGAAATTAGACTTGGATGATAATTATGTTTTGCTTCACATAACATGTAATATGTAAGTGAATTGCACTGTTTCCAAACAGAAGATGCTCTTTCTCCAATTATTCATCTTTATGAAGCGACAAACAGGAGGTCAGAGGGAGGTCAGGCCGAGCGGAGATCATTAAAGTGAGATAATGTTAAAAAGAAACAGGGTTTTCCAGTGAATTAACAATTTAATCATAATCATTTATACAAAATAAATGCTATATTAAGATGAAGAATGTTAAAGGGGTTTAACCACATGTTGCTATTTTCATCTGTAGAGCAGATAAGGATGTCTCTCAGGCTCTTATAATACATGTTTTAAGGTCATTTCTACTTTTTCCCTGCCCCAAAGAATAAATCAAATCAAGTTACCAGTCCCTTAGATTCAATTAAATAACCTCAAATAAGCAAGAATGACATGTAGATTTTTCCCAGAGACACCCGAGGGAGTATCTGGTTTTGTTTTTTGTTTTGTATTTCATGTGATGCAGGCAACAAAAGCAAGTTCACCACTAAGTGGAGCTACAACTCCGTGTATGTGGTTGTTCAGGACCGCAAGGACATGAGCAGGGTAGGAAGTTTCCCAACATTTGACACATAGTCAAGGAAATATCTAGTCATCTGTTACATTTCAGTAGACTTTAACCCAGCCAATCCTTTTAAGCTTGTTTTAACATAGTTAAGACATATTTTGAAATAACTGAAGATTATTAATTATGACCGCAACAGCACGAAGTGTAAATATCTAATATATATGTAAAATAAAAGATAAAGCTATTTAGTTCAGTTTGAGGATTTTGATTTTGTCCACACTGGCTAGTTGTCATGGCTTTACTGGGACACTTAAAAAGCACATGTGTTATTGATAGCAGTTAATGTTATCAGCCACAGATGTGCTTTTCCCACTATGAGTCAAAATGTCTGCTGTGAAAAAGACCTGTTATGTGGCAATTCAGCCTGTGACCACAAAATGCGTTACAATTATGTTGGTGCTCTTGATGGTCAATTACGCTTCCTGAATGCGGTTTTAACATCCAAGGTGTAGGCAGCAGTTATTTCCCTATACCAGACCTGGGCAAACTGTTCCACAAAGGGCCGGTGTGGCTGCAGGTTTTCCCTCCAGCCAAGCAGCAGCACACCAG
>JAOXYL010000065.1:11790702-11801973 GCA_028564955.1 Terapon puta | reverse complement strand
TTACGTACCTTACGTACCTTACGTACCTTACGTACGTACCTATTCAGGATCAGTTTTTAATCCTCTCAAATCCCATCATTCCCTACATCTCTCAACTGACTTACCAAGGGTGCTTTCTGTCTATTTATCTTTATTCAAGTCATCTGTGTATTACCAAATTTCCTTCCAAAGATAAGAAACTATTCTGATTCAGATTCAGATTTTTTTCTCATCCTGCCCCTGTATCAAAATGTATAACCACAAAATCTGCGGTCACAAATAAAATTCTTTTCACTGGCTAACATACAACCCACTGCCAAATTTTGTCTGGGAAAATCCAAACACAGGCTCTGGTTTGCGTGCCGTAAATCTGTCCTGGTAGCAGGCATTAAGAAGAACTACACTGCTGCCCATAAAGTAGGAATGAAATATTTTCTACCTTTTCTCATGCAATGATTGTGACACTATGATTTATTTCTGATTAAGTGTCAATGTGATATGTGTAGAAGAGATCTATCTATAAAGTTTTGAGGAGATATATACTTTATTTATCAAGATAAATCACATTATCAGAATTATTTCATTAGAAGAGGTAAAAAAACATTTTATTTCAACTTTATGGGCAACATCATATATAGAAATAGATAATCTTATTATTTACAGATTTGTTTGTTTGTCTTGTTTATGTTGTCTATCAAGGCATCAGTATTAAACTGAAACAGTTTCAGTAACCTTAAATGAATGAATGAATGTTTTCTGTGTCTGACTTTACTACACTCCAGTTGTGTTGCTGTCTACAGTCACATGATGGTGGTGGTGATACGGTGATACGTGCAGGGTGCCTGATACGTGGTAAGCAGCGTGCTCAAACACGCTGTGGTGTCTGTAGAGGGAAAATGCCCTGGCGGGGTAGTCATTATCCTCAGTAGTATGACTCACACTCAGTAGCTTCCTTCATCCCCTGAGGTTCTTGAAACCACGGTGTGTACAAAACCTCAGCCCACTGGCCTGTCACTGCCAGGGGGAAATTATATATAATGTGGTGAATCTTGTCTCCTTAGTGATGTCGCCCACTCCTAAAATCAAATGTAAATACTGTTAGCTTAACTCTCTTCACTCTTCAGTGAAGGCAAAGCAGTGGGCCCTATCAGTGGTACAATCAGGGCAGTTACGTGACTCCTGTGCTGTGCGTGGTTTCACCTGAAAGGTGGGCCGAGACATTCATCAGGGATTGACCAACAGCTGCCTATAAGTCACTGACTATATTCCAGAACTGTCTGGGACTGCACATGGTTTAAATTACTTCCTGCATGTCAGATGTCATACAAATATACCCAGCCCAGCATTTCTGTTTTTCTCTCTGATAAGTCATAAGGATAGTCAGAGGCAAAGTACAAGAGACAAAAAAATCAATCTGAAAAACACAGATAGTTTATGGTTCCTGTAAACATTTCACAAACTTGTTTGTGTTCGCCTTTCTCTTGTTCTCTTCCCTTATTTGAACAAGGGAAGAGGTCTCTTTTTGTTTTTTTTATGTAATCGTAACCGAACACAAGTAAAAGCTCACACGCAGAAAGTATTTCTGAAGTCTGTACTTCTTTGGACAGATATTATAAAGATTCCAGACTAATTCTGAGAGCACCCACAGCACCATGTGCCCTACAAATCACTGATGTAATGTCTTTGTTTTTAAACAGGGTGGGAAAAAAAAACATATGGAGCTGGATGATGAAATGCAGTTTAACTGCTGCTGTTCGCAGAAACATGGGAAACATTTCAGTAACAAACAAGGACACGGAGCTTAAAAGTTTCTTCAGACAGAGCGTCTTGTTCAGGAAAGAACACTATAATTACTCACTGAGAGATCCGATAAGTCACAGAGACCTGTACCACGCAGTTACAGGCAGGTTGTTGAAACTTATCAGCTCTTGACACTGTGGAAAGGGGGATAGATGGAGGGGTGGAGGAGATGGTTGTCTCCAGCAGCCAAAACAAACTGACGCTTATGGCTGGAAAAACAGTAGAGATTAGGGTTATCTTGAGAAGAAGCCATCCAGTTAGCTCCTCATCTACATCCTTGGACAATGAATATATCCATTCATGAATTTGCAGACCCCCCTACTGACTCCCCAAGGGGACACGTGCAAAAAAAAAAAAAACGTTTTTTTTGTTTTGTTTTTGTTTTTGTTTTTGCAAATGGGGGCTCCATACTAACTAAACATACCACCAAACTTACAAGCACTTATCATCAGTGCTAAAATACTGATGTTTGGTATGTTTCCCAGAAGATAAAAGCTGGCTTTGGATTTACCCCTGACTTTTCCTCAACGGCATCACAATGTCGACAGCTTTGGATTATTACTAAAAAATATTTTTGAACAGATATCCATGGTGTGCAGAAGAAGAATGTTTTTTTTCATCTTTTGACTTTTTGCCTCCAGCAGGTCAAAGTTTTGATTCATCTATTCAAATATCCTAACTTTAGAATTGATAGTGGATTTCTAGACATGGATCTCAAAAGGTTTAACTAACTATTTTTCCCTTATCCATAAAGGGACATTTCGGGATTTTGAAGCCTTACAGAAAGATCATAGACTGGGAGGAGACATTTTTTAGGTACCTACAAGTGAGACATTATTTTAATAAAAATCTTGAAGAGCTGTTGGGAAAAGATGAGCCAGCGTTCATGAAAATCATTTATCGTTAATTAAACCCAGATCTTGCAACAGAATTATCTCGAAATTATATAATGCCATACAATTATCTAAACATGAGGATACGGAATACATAAAGATGAAATGGGAAAAGGAAACAAGGGAAATGATCACATGGGAGAGAAAATATGCTAGTTACAATGGCTCTCATGTGGGCCAAATACATGGCGGGAGTTCTGCTGGAAAAACATTACAAGATTTTTTATGACACTCATTCAGAAACAACAGCAAGGCAGAGGAGACGCTTGTTGGAGACATTGTGGGTCCAATAGAGCCAACCACTTTCATATTTTTTGGGACTGCCAGGCAATAAGGTCACACTAGGAAGACATTCATAAACATATAAAACTGTATTTAATGTAGACTTCCCATGTAAATGTGAGACTTTCTATTTGGGCAATTTATTGTTGGAACCATGGAACAACAAAGACAAAAAAAAACTGCTGGCTATACCATTGGCAGCAAGTAAGAAATCTGTGACGAGGAAATGGTTGAAAGTGAAACCACCCACCATTACTGAATGGGTTGAAATTGTGTACGAGATTTGTGTGATGGAGAAGATATCTTTTTCCATCAGAATTGAAAAAGACTAGTTTTATAGGATCTGGTCCAAATGGACTGACTATGTAAAACCAATCACATCCTATTTCATTTGACAGACCCTGTGTTTCATGTAAATCTACCCCTTTGGTTTTTGTTTTTCGTTATGTGATGTTTTGATTGTCTTAGATGGTGCCCCCCTGTTCTGTTCTGTTCTGTTATTTTTTCCAATTGGAATAAGAAGTAGTCTGTGAAAGAAAAATCCCAGAAAGGCAACATAGACTAATCACTATGACTTATTGGGTGTTTCTTTATCTATTTTCCTGAACAACTAAGGCTGTAAGTGATGTCTGTGATGGAAATTTTCCTTTTCAAATAGAAAGATAATTATAAAAAGAATATATACTGGTATCCTAAGTTTGGTTTACAGGCAAGTACATGCAAAACTTCTGAGATTTCTAAAAGGCCTCTGCTGTACTTTGTATTTAATTATCAAATGTTTGCATGCTGTTACAGTAAATGAGAACACAAGTACAGTGAACATATGATATATTTCAGTGGCAGGGACTGCCCAACTATGAACAATATTTAGAAATTCTCAATAACTAGCATCCCTTAATTTCTGAAATAGGGAAGTGACATCAGATTGATCCAGAAATATGATTAGTTAAAATGACAGGCAGTGTCATTGTGTTTTTCCATTCTGCCCACCTTTTTCTTCTACATACAGGCTATGACGAAGCAGCAGAACATGGCCGTGTGTCATCTGTCTCAGGGAAAGGATCATTTGGATGTAACGTGTCCTCCACATGTGTGTCAACAACGACCAAGACAAGCATATGAAGATAATTTTGTCATTTCTCTTCCCGGCACCACTTTTTCCCAGCTTCTTCCCAAAGTGAACAACAAATTTTACAATGGCTTGGGTACAGAGAACTTGTCATTTTTTCACATATGAAACACCCGGATTACATTCAAGCAAGCATACAATTGTAGTTAACCATAATGACAAAAAATGCCCAGTGAGGATATTGTTGCCACATACCAATATTCAGCTCTACAACCACTCTGAATTGTTGTCTGTTTATTTCAGTATATTTGCAAGTGAATGAACAGTGTATTCAAACCACATTACAGTTTGTTCTAAAGTTAGGTTATGGGGTGCGACATGTATCCTTTCGCTGTGATTTTGGATTTTCTTTCCCATTCAGTCTTTAACTGTACATTTATTATCTAACATTAACATATTCAGACTCATACACAACTGTACACCCAAATGTGAACACCACATTTTCTCCCATCAAGCGCATAAAACATGGTGTGCAAATGGCACATAAATCTGCACCGTATTTCCTGCCGTTGAATTTAAATGGCTGTAAATTCCATGCTCTGCTCATCTCACAGTAATTTATTGTTTCTGTCCTCTCAGCCCTTATCATGTGGACATCTTCACTTATTTTATCTTATGATATTTGCTTTCATTGACGTAATGAGGAAATATAAGAAGTTGATTTGTACATGCAAGTGCACACTCTCATAACCTCACTTAACGGTTTGCTTTATGTTGTTGGTTTTGCTCTGCAGTAATTTCCTCATATGTGCACATCTACATAATTATAAACAGACTCTGTTTGAACTCCACTCAAATTTAAACAAAGCCATGTTGTTCTTAGAAAAGGCAGAGGTCCTCAGGATTTTACTGGTGTACGTCGAGTAAATAATTTGTGTACTCAAAGTTGGAACAGAGGGAGGCCTCTCTGGTACTTTTCCCCTCATCAGTGCAATGCGGGCACTTGGAAGAAGAAAAGAGTACGCCTTCTCTGCCAGCTTAGCCCCATAAAAGGATGGGAGAGGAGAGAGCCTTGATCGTTCCCTCTTTCCAGCTTGTCACAATGGGGGCTGAGTGAGGTGAAGGGGGTCCGTAATAAATACACATGTGCGCATTCTTCACCCCCCACTCTCAACGGCACACACAAACACGCACTGAAGTGACCCTGTGTCCCGTTCATTCTCCACAAGAACACCTGCAGAGAATGCGGGAAGTTTGAGCTCTTAAAGAAGTAATCAAAAACAGGCAGCTACACCTACAGATTACACAAACACATACTGCAACAAGCACAAGCCTGCCTCCCACTGCTGCTCTCCAAATTAATATGCTGAGAAGCGCCCAGGCACATGGTGACTGCCTCCCCACACCTCCCTTCTCCTCCACACTTTCCTGACACGCATTCACAGAAAAAAAAAAAATTCACACAAAGAAATATAAAAGAGCAACTGTGGCTGGGAGCCCTGTTGAGAAAGCGAGGGAGGCAAGACGTGACGAAGGACAGACAGCCAGAGTATCAAAGAGTAAAAAGGGGCGGGAGAGGCACCGAGAGGGGAGAACGAGGGGGTGTTGAGTAGGAGGAGGGAGTCTGAGGGAGACAACTTAAGACGGTGAGAACTTAGGACAGTAGTGAGCACACGGTGAGCGCAGAGCAGCGGGAACATCAGACAAAGAGAGAATAAAGAAGTATCCAACACAAACAAAAAGGTATGGCAAACCATTTTGAAGGTATTTCTTTTTTTCTTTCTTTCTTTCTTTTTTCTTTCTTTCTTTCTTTCTTTCTTTCTTTCTTGTCACTTTAGAGATGTATGTGTTGGCAGATGCAAAACACTGGCATGGTTTGATGTTCATTCTGTTTAGTCATCAGCAGCATTTAAAATCATGAGAAAACATCTCAGTATCTGAGGTTATTTTAAAATTAACCACACTTAAAGGGAAAACCATGTGCACTTTGTTTCAGTTTTGGGTTCCCACAGAACTCATCTGGCTTGTTGCCAGGAGAAAATGGAAGTACTGACGGGGGTCACCCCAATAGTTGTATTTCTTTCGTCCAGCACACAGAATTTATTTATCTAAAGCTGTTTACAGGATAGAAACTGGAGCATCACAAATGTTCTGTTACGCAAAGACATTTCCCAGCCGTAAACTTCGGCAAAGAAAATTCCATTCAACAAGCCTAAGAAATGTAGTTTCTGTCTCACCACTCTTAACTAACATTCATGGTCTTCTATTGAAAGCCGAACAATCTAAAAGCCTCATATCATATTTCATATTCGTTTTTCCCAATATGGATCTTTATTACCAAATATTTACCTTATTTTAGCACAATCTAGTTTTGTCACCAAGTTCTGTATTTTGACTTCTGTGTTTTGATGCAGTGTCCACTACTACGGTAACGTCTTCTTGTTTTCAGTTCCTTTATTCCACATTACTTACTCTTCAAATTACTTCTAATAATTGGCTTCAATGTATAATTTTAGCACTCAAGGTCAATACACTCTGACACTTAATGGATAAAAGTACTATGTGTGATTTATTTATGAGTGTTTAACTTTCTAATCATTTGTCATTTCCATCCATAGAGATGACATCACCGTGCAGGAACCTGGCTGTGCTTCTTCTTTTTCTGGTCGCCTCGCCTCTCCTCCACTCCTACCCCTCCGCTCATGCTGCCTCCACTTCCCGTCCCGTCACCCGTCAGCGGATCATCTTTATGACTTCAGACGATGATTATGAGGACCCTGATGACCACAGCCCTTCCCCTGATGTGCTGTATACCAAGAAGACTACCATTCTCCACCGTTTGACTGAGCTCTGCCATTACAACCTGTGCCTGGAGAACCAGGAGCCCTGCACCCAACTTGCAGCAAGGAGTGGGTGTCTCTGTCCTGGAGTCAGTGGGGCTGATACGCCTCCGTTTGCACCACGCATCCAAGCGCTGCTGCAGGTCAGTGAAGGGTCCGACAGAGGGAAGGTGGAGGTCCAGTGGTGCGCTCCACCTTCTGTGGTATCTCGGTATAGAGTGGTGATAGAGCGAAGTGAGGGAGATGCCCTGGATTTTGGGGAAGAGAAGCGACGGGGTGTGGTCGGATCTTTAGAGGTTGGGACCAAGGTGTGTGTGGAGGCGGTGAACAACGCAGGGCACAGCACCCCGACAGAGTTTTCCTGTAAACGATATGAAACCCCTAATACGTCTGAGCACAACCTGTTTGCCGGGGTCATCGGAGGAGGAGTTGCCCTTCTTGTTCTTCTCATCATCGCAGGAGTGATCGTCTGGCAGTATCAAAAGCATAAAAAGGCAAAGAGAGACTCTGCTGATGGACTAGGGAATCCATCTTACAGCACAGAGGGAACCCTGTAAACCAGACCACCTCAGCACAGACAGTCCGTCACGGTCACACTGAAACAGACCCCTTCAGACCGGGAGCACAGCAACAGGGTAATCCTGAAAAAAAGCCAAGTATTTCTGGGACAGAATTAAGATTGACTATAGAACTACAAATGCTTTTGCAGTCCTGTTTCAAGGAATATGTCAAGGAGTAGTGTTCATGGGAACTTACTAACAAAGGGGTAATTTGCTTATTCTTTGGTTAGAAACACAGGGTTATTTGCTGGCGAATTAACCTTAATAGATTTATTGTAGTGTTTTTATTTTTATCATGGTTGAATTTCATTATAATTATTAATAATTCTAGGATGTACTGACTGAGTCTTTTGTGATAAACTAAAACATATTTTAATAAAAACGGTCAAATTTCTTGTTTGAATGTATGTGTTTATCTGAAATGCTTTTCACTGGCCTATATGATGGAACATACAGCAGTGTGACACATTAGTGAAGGAAAACAAGAGAATGTGCCTTAGTAAGGTAAAGAGCTACCTTAAGTGACAAAATCAGCTTTAATGTGCATTTGCATTAAGTCTCTGAAACTGTACAAGACAACTGAGCCACAGTCAGCCGCATATTCCAATAGATGTTGTTTTGAGTTGAGATTTGGTGGCTGTGGAGGCCCGACATATGATTATCATCATTTTAACATATATCAAGCTATTCATTGACCCCTTGTTTGCTGTATGGGATCATCTGTAATTTGCAATCTGGCTCTGAAAAATACTACATTTTAAGAAGTAAGTACTTGTCTGTGAACAATATAAACCCCCCTTTTTAAGCTGAGTGATAATATTTTATGTTACTATAATATACTCAGCCTCCACACTTAAGGTACTTTTTACCATGCTTATTACATTTTTACCAATTTAACGATGAACAATTGATGTAATTGTGCATTTTTTAAATAGATTAATTATCTATCAGGATATAAAGTTGTTAGAATTCATTTCACTTTGAACTTTGAACAAATTAATGAATCATGGATGGGTATTCAATATTATCAAATATTATGGAACTTTTACTTTTACTCTTGATACTTTTAGTATATTTCGCTTAATTTCATATTTTTATATTTTTACATTGTCATATCCCTACTTTCACTCAGGATCTGTGTCCTCTGTTTATCAACAACTTCAACCTCATAAATTTATTTTGAAAGCGCAAACTGCAAACCTGAAGTGGATCTTATTGGTTAGCAGCTAATGCCATTCTGGCTAAACCCCGCCTTACCTCTGCGTCTAAGCCAATCACAGGTTACTAAACAACTTCAGGAAGAAGGTACGTTATGTTTATGACCGCATGCAGTAACCGCTTCAAACAACCGGAATGGCGAGCTCAGGTGAGTCTGTTTTCACTTCTCTACACATAGCTAGCTAACTGCGGCCTATGAACTGAATGACTTGAAACGTTTCTAATGTTGATTGATAAACTTTATTGACCGTCAAATAATTTGCTAACACCTGTTTACTGAACACATGAAAATGTTTAACTATTGCAAGTAAAGAAGTAAAGTGTCATTAACAACAGCTGCATTATAAAATGAGTAATTGAGTGCTGTTGCATAAAATATTACACTCACACACAGATTTCTCTTGGTGATATAACATTATACTAATATATCAGTATGATAATGTAAGTCAGAACAATAATAAATAAAATAAAAATCATTAATATGCTGACCGTCATGATTCAGAATGACTCAGCAGATTATAAAAGTGCAGATGAGTTCAGTCCGGAAGCTACCTGTATCTGCAGGGAATACCTGCCGGTTACCACAGCAACAACCGGCACACCAGTTTCATAGCTACCGTGAAGTGAACTTAAACATGAAAAGTGTTTGCATACCTCAGTAAGTTAACATCAGGGTCAAGTGGGGGCATTGTACTTACACACAAACACACCAATTAGGAGTGTGAGTGCCAACATAAGGGAGCAGTTTCCTGGAGAGCCATTGTTTGTATCTCACCCTGGTTTCAGACCTCTTTAATCATCACTAGCGTCTCAGATTTTTCTCAGCGTTTCACCACTGTTAAACCTGAATGAATAATCGGTGGAAATACAATGGAATTTCTAATCTGATTATTCTTGTGCAGTATCCAAAACGCAGATGCTGCAGTTTTTTTGATAAAGGTAAAATATGTTACAACATAATGTTATGTCTGAGACTTGGGAGCGTGCTTGTTTGGAACAGATCCCTGAAAAAATCACACCATCATTTCTTCATAAATGTATGACTTATATTGAATCTGGAAATAATCCCAATATGATTTCCAAACCTTACTGTGTGTAACTTCTTGTGATCATTTCTTTGTATAGTAACATGAGGCAGTAGTCCACTGTGACCAAATAAATGTAGCTGTAAATGAATAAACTGTATTTAATATGTTGTGTCACATGGTGGGTAACAATTCATGCCCTTATTGTTTGGATCAGGATCTGGCTATTTGTGTCCACTCTTATACCGCAGGTAATATAACAGGTGTTATGTTACAATGGTCACATATAACCAGCCACACAAACAGTGATTGCTTTTCTTTCAAAGGAACAATCAAGAGACTGTGATCATTAGTTATAAATACCTGTGTCGAACTCTTTTATCACTCAAAGCCTGAATTGTGTAATTTTATGGGTGCGCCCATTAAATGTTCAATGTATCAATTTCGTTCCTCTCTCATTGCTAGACACTAAGACAATCTCCTATGAGGAACTGAAAGCACTTCTGGGAAAGAGCGAGAATCTCCTACTCGTTGACGTCCGTGGAAAGGATGAAGTGGATAAAGGATGTATTCCGGGATCTGTTCACATCCCAGGTGAGTTTCTATTCTATTCATACAAGCAAGGGAAAATCCAAAGACATGCATGTTAATTGGCAACTATAAATTGCCCCTAGGTGTAAATGTGAGTGTGAGTGGTTGTCTGTCCTTCATAGTCAGCCATGTGACTGACTTCAGCACACCCTGTCACCCTGTGTGTCAAGTAAATAAGCTGGTATATAAAATGGATGGAAGGATAGTCTGGTTTTTCCAGTTCATAATGTTTTGCATTAGATGATACAGCCTTCCTTTTCCTCCTCCCTTTAATTTAGTTGCCGATGTAGAAGCAGCTCTTAAACTGGAGCCAGAGGAATTCAAGGCCAAGTACGGAGTAACCAAGCCACCATTAGAAACGAAAGGGTTGGTGTTTCACTGCCAGATGGGCCGGAGAGGGGGGACGGCCACGAGCAAGGCCCACGAACTCGGATACGCAAAGTAAATATGCTACAGGTTTCTATACTTTATACGCATGCACACAGCCCATCTTACTTTTAAACAGACAGCCCAAATCTTCCACATTAACAGCCTTCACAGTTTTAAGATTTATCTCATGCCTGTACAATGACTGACAATAACTCCACACTTGAGGCCAATTTTGTCTAATCTGTCTCCCCAAAGGAGTCATTGCCTGTGAGATTTGGCTTGCCATGTGTTACTGTTCCTCATTGTCCTAAAAGTTGTGTCTCTGTTTTCTGTTTCAGTGCACAGAATTATGCTGGAGGATACAAGGAGTGGTCTGAGAAAGAGGGAAAGTAATTTGAGCTGAAGGCAAACCGCCATAAATATGCATACATGAGCAAAGGCTCATCAAACCAAATAGGGAAACATTTTTGTGTTTTTTGTTTTTTATATTTTATTACTGTTTTGTTTTCATACACGGGATCATGATGTTTAAAATGTACCAGTAAATTAAATAAATGATGGTCTCTGCACAGATTAAAATGCTTTTGTGTGTTTCTTTATGTGGACATGCAAAAATGGGGAAAAACATGCACAGTACAAACAGAC
>JAOXYL010000065.1:11753894-11766633 GCA_028564955.1 Terapon puta | reverse complement strand
ATATATATATATATATATATATATATATATATATATATATATGTATGTATGTATATTTACTCAAGTACAACATTAAAGGACTTGCATCTTGCTTAAGTCTTGGGCTATTTCGGCAGTCTGTGAATACGGTACTTTTTTCCCTTTAGATGTTTAAAAATGTTTCCTATGCTAATGTTTGTTTCTTTCCCCTGCATAACCTGTACATACTGTATATACTCTACTGGAAGAAATTACTACTTTTTTTTTTTTTTTTACCAGATCCAGTAATAAAAATGCTGTACCTGTTCAGCGTCTGACGTCATATTCCATGTCCTGACGTCACAACCAGAATATCCTCGCTTGTTCGTCCCCTCTCTCTCTCTCTAACGGTCATTCTCCTAGCAGCCGTTACCTGGCAACGCTCGCCGCGCTCCAATGGCGGCCAAAGCTAAAGATTAGCTGCTGCAAATTTGCTGCTACAGTTTTGTTCATTTGGATGTACTCGCTGGTAAGGCATGTTTCTTCTACAGTTTTTAAGCAGATGTCAGTGTAAAGTATGAGCAGATCTTTTAGTTAACTTGGAACTTGGCAAATCTTTGCCTTGCAAAGCTAGCTAACTGGAGCACAAGTCAGTGAAAACATAAATGTGTGAAAAAACACAAACTCAGATTTCTCCAATATTATATTTGTATTACTCTTTGGTGAAGGTCTTTGCGAACTAAAGATTATTTAAGTTCTTTTGCTAAATTAGATGAGCTCTATAATTAAAGAACATAAAAGTGAAAATTAGCTACTTTTAAAATAGCCTTTTTTAAATTATCATAAATAAGATTAGCTTATCTGTTCATTTAGTATTAGTCACTTCTGAACAACTACCTTAACAGTATTATATCTATTTTTATATTTTATTTTAGTGTGTTATTTTATGTCCTGTGCCTTATTCTCTTCCTGTATGTTGGGCCTTTGCACTGATTTACATCTTATGTTGTTAGTTCTCATTTTACTTGGGTGATTTTTTGTGTTTCAAGTTTTTGTTTTTGTTATAGATTTAAAAATGTAAGGATTACTTCTATGTAATTGTTGCGTATGTGACAGTGACATTAAAGATCTTAAGACTTGATTGATCATGCTATGTTGGCTGGCTTTCAAAGATTCAGGTTTTGCAGAGAAGGGGATGATAATGTTGACTGTTATAGTCGGTCACCTTGCAGGACTTTCCTGTTCCCGTTAGTGCAAACCCTGAAATCTCTCAGTCTTTTTAAATGTCAGGTAAAATAAAAATGGCCTTAAAAAACAGGCAAGAATATTTTTCACACACATTATTACAACTGTTTCTGCTTTATTTAAAGTGTTTGAACATTTAATACACCTTATATCGAGTAACATCACTGGATGAGGGGGGAGTCATTATGTATTATGTGTTGTCAAATACATTAGGGAAAAATGTATGGAAAATATATCTTAAATGCTCCGTGTTGTTCCTTTGTGGTAAAATCACTGTCCACCATTTGTTGATGACAAGCACCAAGGAGGAGTAAACCAACAGGATGGACATCACAGAGGAACATATGTGAGTGATCACTGAACAAACCCATGCACAAAAAAATTGGTTGAGTTAGTCCGAAAGAATATATAAAGCTTTTTCTCTGGTGTGTGTGTTCTTGTAGAATACAGCAGATGCTTGAGAAAATAGCGGAGCTGGATCACAGTCAAAGCCAGCTGAAGGGCCTGAATGCCGAGATGAGGCGCTGGCTCGATATTGCAGATGATGACATCGCAACGCTGCGCTCAGAGAACAGCAGCCTCAGAAAAGAAGTGAAAGCGTAACTAGTTACACATTATGATCTCAACACATTCACAGAAGGTACCCTGAACCACCTGCAGGGTACCTGTAGTTGCCCTCTAGTGTACCAGTCATATATAAATCTGTTTAATCTCACACTTGATACTACATAAATTAAATATAAACCAATTATTCTTTTTTTCCTTTATCTTTTAGTGTTGTTTTTGTGTCATCCCTGTTTTCTTTTTCATTTAAATATACTCTATATACTGTCAGGAGGTTGTAGATGTGTTTGTGTGTCTGCAGCCTGGAGAAGATCATCAGTGAAACACAGGAGGTTGAAGAAGAGCCTTGTATGCCCCTCGTGGATGATAATCTCTGTTTAAACACGTGCAATGAAAAACGGATTCAGAAACTGGTGGGTAGCTACTAGGATGATATTATATTCAAGTATATTATCAATATCATCAATGTTTTACAGAACAAATTTAAGCCTAATGAATCATAATCATATAGATGAGATATATACACACACATATATATGTATATATATGTATATATATATATATATATATATATATATATATATATATATATATGTATCTATTGTGTAAAGTCAACATCATATATATATGATTCCTCCTTACCAATTTTGTTGAGTTATAATCACAAGATGACAAAAAAAACAGTTATGCCAGCTAAAGTTTTCTTACTGTCCTTCACAGGTTTGGCATAATTTGAAAAGCCTACTGTGTTATACAGTTTTTTTCACCACAATAAAGACACAAGATGTATATCAGAAATCACATTAGGGTAGATATATTGTTTTTCATCCAATAACATAGGCTGCTGGTTGTCATGTTAGATGTCGATAGGTGACCCTTCACGTTGTGCATTGTTTTTGTGCAGGAGAGGGAATCCACCCTGATGAAGGAACAGAATAAAAACCTAACTGGAGAGGTATAATGTCTATAACTTTTTTATTTTACAACTTTAATCTGTCATCATGCAGTACACTTTAAATGTCATTCTGACTTTTCCAGCTGAAAAGCCTTCAGGAGGAGAGAGAGCAGGACAAAATCAGCTTGAGCAAGTTAAAAGCTTCACTGCAAAACTTTGAGGTAACACTATGGATTTTAATTGATGTTCAGTCATTTCTCTCCTTTTGCCATCCAGCCAGTGTTTGCGTTGCACAGTTTGCATCATCAAACAGCTCCTTTGTTGTTGTGTGTTTCTTAAGCGTGGCCTTGGAGAGGCAGAGTTATTGCTGTATCATAGGGATGAGGCTATTCATAAGGTAGGAACAGAGACATCAATGTCAGACAGTGACTGACAAAGATATAAAAAATATTAATCTTTCTCTTTGGAGTTTAATGTAAACATCTTGACACCTCCTTTGTCTGTCATTATTTGAACATCACATTTTTTGTGCATTTATGACAGAAAAACCTACAATTAAAGTACTTGGAGGAAACCATAGAGGAGTTCTCCAAGACCATAGAGGTAAAGATTACCTCTTATTGAAGAAACAAAAGATCAAATATATACATAAATTATTAGATATGAATTTTCTTGTTGCGAGCAGTCAAAGTGTGTTTTGTCTTCTGTTCGTGTTTGTCTGCTCCAGTATCTCAGGCTGACAAATCAGGATCTCAGGAAGAAGCTGGAGGACAAAGTGAACGAGGCCTCATTGTAAACCCAAACGCACAAAATGCTTGTGCTTTAAGTGAAAATCTTGACACTCATTAAGAACTGTTGGCGCTCATGCTGTGTGTCCACTGTTGGTTTTCCAGTGGCAGTCTGAGTGACCTGAGTGGAGAAGAGGAAGGGTCCCCTCTGTCTTTTGCAGAGGAAATGGAGCTGCTGGCCTCTCAAGCTTCAGACTCCACAGATCTTGAACATGTATGAGCTCTCTCCTCCCTGTGTTTGATTTCAGTTGTGCGGTGATTTTGGGCGCTGGTGTTTGTAGTGCTGTTGACAGGTGTTTCTATTATTTTGTCTACTCCATTTGTATGAATGGGGATCGGCTACATAACAGTCACACCTCCCTGCATGACGTAATCCCCTTCAACAGCACCACAAACCACATCCTACCAAATGATTGTGGATCCTGTACATCCACAAGTGACCTCTGGAGGGTGTAATTTCAAAGCCTGTTTGCCAGGAAGCAGCTAGATTGCTGCAGATGTAGAAATGAGAAGATGAGTGATGTTTGGGTCTGTGTCTGCAGGAGGAAACTGAGGCTAAGGAGCTGCAGAAACCTCAACATCTCGTAGTTGACCTTCTGACCAAAAGGTACTTAAGTTTCACATTAGACAATTGAATATTTAACAAGTTTGTTTCGTGTGGGAGTATAAATAATCTCATGTTTGTTTCCTTTTCTTCATTCAATATCGTCCATCCGATTTCTCCAAGGTGTGCAGGTGCCTTGGCGACAGCCATCAAGGGAGCAAGACTGTTTCTGCTGTTCTTCTTCATTCTCACAGTTTTGGCCTTTATGGCTTCAGGAGGCTGTGCAAGAAACTCTGACTTTTTTTCCATCAACACCTTGTGGAACAGCGCACACATGATGCTACAGCCATACTGCCGTGTGCATTATGGGGCCTTACCTCCAATCTGATTGACACTCACTGTTATAAACATGTTCAGTGCATTTATCTGGCAGATTGTGGAGCTTTCTTTGTGTTGCTAAATTTGTTTTCTGCTATTTGCTGTAAAATAGAAATCATTAATATTTATATGGCATCTGGGTAGCTTTTAGGTTAATGACTAGTTTGACAAAGTGCATTCAGTGACCCAAAACAAGTATGTAATGACATTTTCATGAAGAAACAATAGAAAAGCACAGGGATTACTTATTAAACTAATAATCAACCAGTTCAATTTAGCTGCTTCAGCTTGAGGGTCCTCTTGGCTCACTGTCACACTGCTGAGGTTTACTGGAACACTTGAACATACTGAAACCATCATTCATTGCATTGAGTAACACCTGTGTGTTTATTACTGTCATAATGTCAGCTGTGTTGAGAAGCATTTCTTTCCTTTTGATTTTAGATGAAATCCTAGACGTGATATTAGTAAATGTTCAGTTTACCAGGAAATGCGAACAGGTGTCAACATTAATACTAATGTACTTCAGAAGAATAGAAGAATAAATACTGCATAAAATTTAGAATTTTATACAACTTATTATTATTATTTAAGAAAAGATCCATTCACACTTTTCTCCAGGCCACAAAACTGACCAACCGACACCACACTCAATCCATAAGATATACTTGCATTTCAACAGCTCAAACCAGTCTCAAAGGGATTGTGTTTGCTGTCATTGTGTCACCTGTTGGTGCACAAAGAGGGAATTGTGTTTAAAAAAAAAGACAAGATGTTTACTTGATTTTTCCAACTCAGACAGCTGAAGCCTCACGTTAACTGCAGCAGCTGATAACTCATTCAGTGAGTAATTAAAATGACTGCTGTGAAAACTTACTTTTACTGGAACATGAACCTCATTAGGCCTCAATGTTGAAACGTGGTTAATTCAACCATAGTAGTAATAAAAACCAAGCCCTTTATTTTGAAACCCTGAGAGCAGCCATGGCGGTAGATGCAGTTAAGACCGTTTTTACACCTTTATAACTGTCACCATCACCAGGAGCGTCCCAGCCTCACCACGCGCAGCCCCTCGCCCGCCCCGCCCAGCTGAACGCGCTCCCTGGTGTCGTCTGCTTCTCCAGGAAAACACTTCCTCCCAGACGGATGGGCGTTAATGGGCGGGTGGGGGGGGGGGGGCATGAGATGTAGGGCAGGAGGGATGTGAGGACGGTCCAGACCGCGGGACGTGTTTATGTAAGCGGCGGCGGCGGGCGGCTCGTTGTCTTCGCGTCTCCTCCGGATGCTGCGTCGGTGCCGCTGGATGCGGAGGACAGGCCGGCAAGACCCGACCCGGATGGAGCCCGGCGCCTAAAACGGCTGAAAGACGATAAATCGGGCAGGAAAGACAGAAAAAAAGAACAAGAAGAAAAAAAAAAAGGAGCAACAGTCCAGTTTGATCCAAACGGAAGGACCGGACGGAGGAGGGACCACAGCGGCGGCGGAGGAGGCGGCATGTTCTGAAGCCAGAGCCGGAGAGCGGCGGCGGCTGGCGGGATGAAGGCGCCGAGGAGACCGAGGCAGACCCCGCTGCTCCCGCGGCTCTGCGTCTGTGGGCTCGGTCTGCTCGCGACCGCCTGGATCTTTTACCTCAACGATGTTACAGGTGCATCTCCACCAACTCATCCATCACATGCGTTATCTGTGAGCATATATGTCAGTTTATTTACATTTTACATTGCAGCAATATTGCCTCAAAGCAGCACTGTAGTAGTAAAAATAATAGTATTTTTGCTGCACATTATGCCATTAAGTATTAAACTTGCTGTAGTTTTACAAACACTCGTCTTTACAGTGTGATAGGTCAGTAGTGCATGTGTTTATATGTCGATCCTTCTTTTTAGGCTCCCTCGGACCCTCTGGAGATCATGACATCTCCCTGTCTAAGAGAGAACACATCCAGCAAAGAGAGGACAACAACCAGACTCCCAGTATTCCTTCATCTGGTGAGACAGTTTTAATGTGTGTGTATGGGAAAGGAGAGGGAATGTATTCAAGCTTTTTCCTTACAAAAAAAGAAAAAAGTTCAATTTTAACCTCTAAAGGCCCAGATTTAAATTTTTTGGATTTGGATGTTCGTTCTGTAACAGATTTGAAGCCACTGTGACGCTCTCAGTAACGCTGCTGCGTGCGTGTTTTGTTCACAGAGGCAACATGAGAGTGTGTACAGTGCCGTCTCTAATAATCTGTTAAATCCGAGACCTTCTCCCCCGTGCATCGATCTACCTCCATACCTCGTCCTTCATGTCGTCAAACTCGGCACATCTAGTTTAAACACAGTTAGGCCTTTGAGGGGGGATCCGGTTGCTAGGAAACTGAATGCTGAATCTGTGGTCGGATGGCGTGTGCATCTGGAGCTTTTCAAAGTGCCTGCCCCGTCGTAATGACCTGCTGATTAGTAGCCTCTCATCCTTGTGTGCTTGGATCTGTTTGGCTGTTTGAAAGACGGAGAGAGAAACAGCGACGGCACCTTCTGGTCTGATGAGAGATGAAGAGATCTCGTCGCCAATTAAAGAGAATATGTTGAGCTAGGGAGGAAAAAAAAAAACTAGCTGCCTCTGGGAAATACAGTACAGATTAACTTTAAGGCCTCAAAGACAGTTTCTTCCAATTATCATGTTGCTGTCTTCAAGAGCATCATCTCGTTCTTGATGATAAAAATACACAGTTTGATCAGAGCGACCAAACGAAATCTTGTGACAGGTTGTCGTGATTTTGCACCGTAGCCGTGTCTCCAGCCCTGCACGTGATAAGCCGCCGACTGCACAATGTTGCCTCTGTGAGGGATCTTATCCACTTTCGTCACACTTTACTCAGCCGTTTGTGACCTTCATCTCTATTGGAGGTTTTATGAATCCCGACTCGCAACTTAAATCAGAAGGGCTCAAGTGGGGACAGTCACTTGGGAGGCAGCTTTCCAGATTATATTCTTGCCTCATAATAAAAGCTTCTTCTTCTTTTTTACGGCACAGTGAGTCGTGGCATTTGTTTGAGCTCATGTGCAAGACGCTGCAGTCGAGCAAATCAATCCCTTACAGTTGGAAAGACGGTGACTGTGACGCATTGTGTAACACAGCCAAATTAGCACGCTATGGAGGATGACTTTGTGGGAATTGCTGCCTTTTGGAAAAGAACATCATTGTAAATACACAGCATTTAAACATGGGTGACTGTTGATCATGTAACTGTTGAACCACTTTAACCTCAAGCCTTGTTTTTAGGGGACACAACATACTCAACACTCAATTCATTAGTTCATCAAAAAAGCCAAATAAAGCCCAAAGCAGGGTCATAAAAAAGCTTGTTTAATCTGACCAACAGGCTAAAACTGTTACAGATATTACATGCACAAGGAAACAAACGGAAAGGAGGCTAAAGCAACTACAGCAAGAGCATGGTCATGTTCAGCCTTTGACTGTGGAACAGCCAGAAGTCCCTCCTCTGAAGACCTGAGGCTTCCCTCAGAGGTCAAAGGTCCCAATAACTTATTTGAATACAGATATACATGATCATGTTACCAACTTTTCAAACATATTATTAGATCAATCCATAAAGTAACAGGGAGCCACTGGAGGGGCATGAAAGCAACAAATCTTCACATTTTGAAATGCTGGAAGGAGCAGATGTTCACCATTTTGATTGAATAAAAAAAAAGTTTTTTTCTGTGGAGCAACTACATCATTCAGTGCCTCTGTGTTTGTCTCTTCTCCAGCTATCGGTGATTTTCCTGAAGACATCTTCACTTTGGAACAAAGGAGACACGGAGCAGTGCTCCTTCATGTTTTCTGCGTGAGTATATGCTCAGTCTAAGAGCCTGAATGTGAAATGAAGGGCAACTGCATTTTGCTGCTTTAAATTAATAAACAGACATGCATGTACAGTAAAAATCACATGGCCAGTGACATGTCTCCTGTATTTCACAGGCTATCTACATGTTTCATGCGCTGGCAATCGTGTGTGACGTTTACTTTGTGCCATCACTGGAAAAAGTATCCGAGGTATGAAGCAAAGACATATCTAATGTGTTTGGAAATAAAATGTCAGACATGAAATATAGTTGTGGAGCTTGAAAACAAACATATATAGAGAGAGTCTACAAGGTTCTTTGTTGATGTTGATGGTAGATGTTTTCCAGATGTTAATTGGGATTTTGAACAAAGCATTTATGTTTTTCCAAAATTTTTTAAGGACAGAATGACTATTTCTTACTATTCACCATGAAACCAAAAAGTTGCTTGTTCAGATCGTAAGCATATTATTTTGTATTCATTTTTAGCCTAATAAAAGTGAATGGTGCACTTATTATTTTCAACAGTGTGTTAATGCGTATTTGGCACATTAGTGGATATTTACAACATGGGGTAAACTACAGTGCCCATGTTCATCGTAATAAAGGAGCATGTTGTCCAGGTGTGTCTCATTTATGTATTTGTAATCGTTTTCGAGCAGCAGCGTCAGTGGGATCAATCCTTTGAATATCAGCAGCTTCTTCCTTTCATGTGTTAAAACTCTTCCGTCCTCTAGAACCTTCAGCTCAGTCAGGATGTTGCCGGGGCAACCTTCATGGCAGCGGGGAGCTCCGCCCCCGAGCTCTTCACCTCTTTGATTGGTCAGTATGAATCTCTTCTGATGAGTTATTCACGCTAATGGGTTCGTTCAATCTTTGCTCCATCAGCGCTCCAATTACCTGCAATCATAAGTATCTCCTCCAGATTAGGGCCGAGAAAAGTCAAGTATCTGTAGGCAGAAGCACTGATTAGCCGATTTTAAGAATTAAGAGAAGAGCGTGTTACATTTTGGTGAATGGTTTGAACACTCACAGACAAATTACTTCCCAGATGTTCCCAGTGTGTGTTTTCTGTGTGTGTGTGTCTGTTTGTTGTATTCATTTAGTAGATTCAGTAATTAGGATTTGATTGTTATGATTTTTTTAGGCTGATATGTCTTATTCCTTCTGCTTCCTCTGGAAAAAAAAAATAAAATGTACACCTTATTAAAATGGCCTGAAAACAGATGCATCGCTTTGTTTTGTGAGAAATCTATGTAGCTTAAGGTTGTTTCCTCTTCTGTCGCCTGTAAAATAATCTATTTTTTATTAAGGGTCTGCTTTGATATGTGTTGGAGTGACTGGAGGCAATATGCAGTAGATATCCCAATAAGATAAGAGGCGTCTACCTGTCCCCTGTGGCTATGAGGCAAAGAGGAGAGACATTTTTGTACACTTTTATGAATGTGAGGGAGATACAGTCCATCATTTCCTATAGCCTGTCACACTGAATTTATTTGCTGATGATTTATGGCTCACCCTTTCCTGTTTTGTGTTTTTTAGGGGTGTTTATCACAAAGGGAGACGTAGGTGTGGGAACTATCGTGGGATCAGCTGTTTTTAACATCCTGGTCATTATCGGCATCTGTGGCATTTTCTCTGGACAGGTACACACGCTGACTCACCTGACCCTGTGAACTAAAAGAAGACAAAAATGAAAATCATTCACCGTGAAAGCAGGTGGATATTTTGAAGGAGTTTTTTTTCCTGAGCTAGACAATTAACTCTCTGAGTGTCTTCTCTCGCCAGACCATCTCTCTGAGCTGGTGGCCTCTGTTTCGCGATGCTATCTTCTACATCATTTCCATAGTGGTGCTCATCCTGGTGAGAAATCCTCATCCTGTGCACATTGGACTCTTTTCACTGTCTGGCAAGGAATTTATTTTGTTTTTGGCTGAATCACTGCAGCAAGGAAATCAATTTGTTTTCTTACCGTCACAAGTGAAAGCCTAGAGTAGATAAGATGGATTCCATTGTCAATTTTACTTCAACACCTACATTATATATGCCTGCAAGTAGAAGAAACTGCTCACTTAATGCAATATTTTTGCTTGACTGATGCTGAATATGAGCACAGTAATCATTATCCTACCAGCCATTTTTTCATTATTGCACCATGAATGTGCTCATTTTTTAAAACTGAAAAACGTTTTTCCATTTTTCACTATGAATTGGACATAAAAGAAAGTACAGATATTTCTGTGATGGACTAATACCAGTCAATTCTTAGGTCTTAGGATCTTAGCTAATCAGTCATTTTCATGCTCCTTTGTTAAGTCATCTAACTAATAAGTTTTCATGGCGTAATTAAAGTACATTTTCATTTTATTTGCAGGTGATCTATGATGAAAGAGTCCTGTGGTAAGACTGTAAAGAAAACAGTGTTATTTGCATGTCAGATGTAACCGTCACACTGAAGAATTTGATGTTTATGAATTTATGATGGCTGTGTGTTTCAGGTGGGAGACCATCATCCTGATCTCCATGTACGGAATCTACATAATCATCATGAAGTGAGTCTCCTCCTCTCACACCGCCATCCTGCTGGCCACCACACACTTAAGACTCAATATGTGCGCGTGTGTTTGTCTCCTCTTAGGTTCAACAGATCTCTGCACAGCCTGGTGGAGAGACACTGCAGCAGGGCGGGTCAGCCGTGTCTGGGCAGTCTGCGACGGACGACTGCTGTCGGAAGCATCGGGGACTGTGACAACGACATGGTGCCGCTGAAGCCAGGTGCAGGAGTTCGTGTTTGTGCGTGCCTGCACTCAAGACATCAAAAAGTTTCTCTCAGTCACACAGCAGCATTCAGCAGACCCAGTGACACATTTAAGTCTGCCAGTCAAACCCATTTCTGTCTCCCTCTGGACTTCCAGCAGGCTGAAATAGAACTAGACCAGTCTCACCCTCCCTCCATCACTCTGTCCTCTTTGTCAAACTATCCTCTCCTTCCAACTGTTATCTCCCACTAATACCCCCACCCCCACGCCCCCTCCAACTCCCACTTTTCCCAGATTCGTGTGTGGTGGCCGGCCAGGATTCAGGGGTGGTGATGGTGGATGAGATGCTGAACCTGCACCCCCACCAGCTCTCCTTCTCAGAGGCAAGCCTCCGCCTTCTCATCACCCCGCATTTCCCCCCCATCTCCCGCCTGCACATGGCAGGATGCATGGTCATCAATGAGGTACACTGCACGCACCCGCACCCCACCTCATAGCGTCAGGGCCCCCCATAACGTCGGCTTGGTTGGTGGGTATTTAAATGCGAACCAGCAGCATTGACAAACAGATGCATATTGGTAAAATTGCAGTTCATAAAATGAAGTGTTTTTTAGCCCTGTTTTGAATTCCACAAGTTTAGATTCTGCCATTTCTTCCTCGGGTTGTTATTTGTTTATGATTTGTTGAATTTGATCATGATTTATCACCGCACAGATTTTTTACAGAGGGTTTTTAGATAGAAAGATAGATTTTAGCTGTTATATAAAACAACATACTGTTTGTTGTTGTAAACTGTGTACAGCACACACACACGCACAGACACACGCACAGACACACACACACACACTGCCTAATGCATAATATTATCCCAGGCAAAAAGCAACCCAAAACTCAGTCTACAAATCTGCTTCCTCACTCTCTCGGCTCTCCTGCATGTGCTCTTGCCCTTTCCATGCCAAATTAAAGTGCGACTGCCAGCGCTGCCCCTGCTCCGTGCCAATGCTCCTGATCGATGCTTTCCAAACCATCAATGTGCCTGATCGCTCCCCCTGCCAGTTCTCATGCTGTTAGCTACAGTCAGACCAAACTGCAGCAATTCTTGTGTCATTTTGTTTCCTTCTCTCTTTTTCTCTGGCTCGCACCCGACATCCTCCCCACCCACAGAGGCAGAGGCTGATTCGGGCCCGCGGCGGCCTGGAGGAGGGGGCAGCTTCGGTGGAGGAAGGCCCGGGCGCCAATGGGCCGTGGGGGAGGGAGAACGGGACGGTGGCCGAGGGAGACGCACAGCCACTGGAGGGAGAGAGGAGCGAGAGGGATAAAGAGGCGGCGGGAGAGGCAGGCAGGGGTGTGCAGCCTAAAGAGGAAGAGGAGGAGGAGGAAGAGCAGGAGGAAGGTGAGGAGGAGAACCCTCCATTCAAACCCTTCGTCCTGCCAGGTGAGTGAACAAAGACGCAGAATGCGGTTGGCTTTATTGCACAACATTATGAATTACATTGTGTCTTTCTAACATTAGACTGAATCCCAGTTAGATTAATATGTTATTAATATCACTTTATCTCTCAAAAATGATAAAGAATAAAACATCTACACCACACTCCAATATGACAGCCAATGACCAGCTGAATGAGAAACCTGTCAGAATCCAAGTTAACATTTAAGTCAAACCTGGTATTTAGTAATTAGTATAGACAATGTAGGAATGACCTACACTCCCCTCCAAAAGTATTGGAACAGTGAGGCCCGTTCTTGTATTTTTGCTGTAGACTGAAAACAGTTGAGTTT
>JAOXYL010000065.1:11739367-11753794 GCA_028564955.1 Terapon puta | reverse complement strand
TTGTCTCATATTTATCTTTTGATGTCAAACTCAAATGTTTTCAGTCTAAAGCAAACATACAGGAATTGGCCTCACTGTTCCAATACTCTTGGAGGGGAGTGTATAGCCCTTTTTGATTAAATGATTCCAGAAAGCCACGAATGCATGAAACTAAATTCAAAAGGAACTAAATTCAGGAACCACAAAAACACTGGAGAGATGCGATGTGATACAATACGATAAGATACGATATGATATAATGTGATATGATATGATATGATATGATATGATATGATATGATATGATACGATAGACAGACAATCCTTACTCAGACTAAAGTGTGACTGACTCCATTGTTGCCCAATAGACCAGCGTTTAGACATAAGCTACATTTATTGCTAATGGAGCTGATTAAAGAGGGACACACATGAATAATTTAGAGGCTTCGATGAATCTGTAATGATCCCTGTGGGGAAACGTGTGTCTGTCTGTGTGTGCACATTTGCTCAGATGGTTGCTGTGAGCGCGTGAAGTGGCTGCTCTCTTGGCCTGTGAGCTTCCTGCTTCACTGCACCATCCCCGACTGCAACCTGCCTCGCTGGGAGCGCTGGTACCTACTCACCTTCCTGTCCTCCACACTCTGGATAGCCCTCTTCTCCTACCTCATGGTCTGGATGGTACGAAACACACTCATGCACTGACACTCACACACACACACACACTCGCTCATACTGTATCCACACAGCCTCTCTCCTCTGTGTCTCCAGGTGACCATCATCAGCTACACACTCGGAATCCCAGAAGTCCTCATGGGCATCACTTTTCTAGCAGCTGGCACCAGTGTCCCCGACTGTATGGCCAGCCTCATCGTCGCCCGGCAAGGTGGGCATGTGTGTGTGTGTGCATTTAACACAGATTTACAATATCAATTAAAACCAGTTACAGCTACTAGATTTTTGTTATGTTAGTAAACTAAACCAGAACACTGAGCACAAAGCTTCATTCTTGACTCAAAAAATACTAGTTTTCTAACTGAAGGCCCGCTTGCATCTCACAGTCTTCATCAGAGGATCATGAGTTGAAAGCTCTGGAAAAGGCAAAGAGGAGTTAAGATCATCAAAGATTGACAAAAACAATCTGGAATGTGTTTAAAAAATGTGTTCAGTTGATGTTTCATTTCACATTTTCTGGAATAAACACATGTCAAACTTTATTTGCATGGCACTTCTCAGAGACAGTTCTAAAGGCGTTTTACAAGAAATGGACACGATAAAACAAAGCCAGTTATGAGACATTGTGATAGTGCACCTAAGAAGCTGAAAACAGGTCCATTCATTTTTCAAACAACCTCCACTCTGTCTGTGTCTGTTCGTCAAATGCTGTGCAGGGATGGGCGACATGGCTGTGTCCAACTCCATTGGCAGTAATATCTTTGATGTGCTGCTGGGCCTGGGCTTCCCCTGGGCACTGAGGACCATCGTAGTCAGCTACGGATCAGTGGTAACACCAGCTGTGCTCTCTGCCTGTTGTTTTGTTTAGGGCTGGAAACCTTCGTCTTTTAAGACTGTAACATAAAATTTTAAAGCAGGGCATTCCTTGTGCCTGAGATCTATACACAATATAAATGTGCTGTTTTGTTAGCAGCTTTTTTCAAGGTGGAGAACAAACTTTGACTCTATCATCATCCTGAACATATACGGCGTAAACCATGTAACAGGCCAGAGTCAGCAAATATAAGATTTACCATTACCTGATTTGTTCACGCTCCGTCACCTCTGATTTTAGGTGACAATCAACAGCAAAGGTCTGGTGTACTCAGTGATTCTTCTACTGGCCTCAGTCACACTCACTGTAAGTATTTCTTAGATTGCAACTTGCAGATTAGATTCACCGACATCTGCTGTCTGTTGGGGCCTGACAGCTCAGACTCAGGCAGGAGAATTATATTTTACCAACAGGAAATTAAAATCTCTCTCTCTTCCTTTCTGTTCGCTCCTGAGGTTCTCTGTGTTCATCTGAACTGCTGGCGGTTGGACCGCCGGCTTGGATTCTGCCTCCTCCTGCTCTACGCCATCTTCCTCCTCTGCTCCATTGGCTTTGAGAGGCTCTAGAGGAGGCGCAACACCCACCAGTCAGTCACACGAAAGGATGCGCAGACAAGCCGTCCGACTCGTTTCCCACCATCACCGCTGCCATTACCAACCAACGTACGGACACGATGGATCCTCATTTCATTTCACGGTGGCTGTACGGCTGAACCGAGAGCTGCATTGTTTACCTTTGATAAACGAGTATTTTACATAGTTTTGTACTGAGCGCGTCCAGCCCAGATTTTGTGAAGTCAAACTGACAATGCACTATGTCTCACAAAAAAATTTATAAAGTATTGAAGTTGTATTCCAAAAACCAAGAACATTGTACAAGGAACTCCAAAGTGTGTTAGTTTACTTATTAATACTGCCACAAGTAACCTCAATGACCAGATGATTATACGTGTACCTTTATATAGTTGCTTCTCAGTGCGTGTGGTTCTTTTTGTTTTCATCACGCCTTTGTGTCTGGAGTTGTAAACAGCATAGCATGGCTGATCATAACGCTCCAGATAATTGCACTAAGCCACTGTTGTCTTGGCCTTGTACATAACATAGCCCACCACCCACCACCCACCACCCCTCTTTCGTAAAAGCTTCTCGGCACGGAGGCGACTGTATGCTACAAGGTGTATTTGAATGTCTGTGTTTGGAGAGAGTCCTTGAGTGTGCGTTGTTGAGTGCAATAAAGCGTTTTGTTCCGTGAGGTTTCTCTCGAGTGTGACGGTCTGTCTGAAGTTCATTCAAACCATTGGTGAAAAATTCATGATTCATTCATAACTTGGATACTTCACTTGCTCATGAAAGTAATAAATGTGACGAAAATTAGATATACAAATGAGGAATTGAATAAAAGCAGTTTAAAATTCAGCACTTTTGGCCAAATGATGCTAATGAAGAATTAACAAACCCCATTGTGAACACGATGTGCCGTGTTACATTTAATACCAGCTCAAGCTGAGATATTAACGTGGATCTCTTCAAGTTGTGCAGTTCACCAAGGTTTGTCTTCTGTTGAAAAAAGCTTACAAACAGACAGGATGATGGCTGAATAATACATTCAGTTTAGCTTTTCCCAGGTGAATACCACTGATAGAGTAAACTGAAAGTTAAATGTCTTACAAATGAACACAAAAAATAAATTGTTTTACACTGTCATAAACCATACTATAATTGAATAAAGTTTGTAATCTAAAGGTCAGTACAGCTTTCTTGCGATTTAGATGTTTCCCCAAAACTTTGATACTTATTCTTTGTTTTTCTTAAAATTAAAATTGGTTGGCAGTGTGGAAGAAGACAAACAGAGCTATAACCTGATCAAAACACATATCAAATATATGCTCCAGCTCCAACATGCTATTTAAAGAAATTATAGTGGACACATAATTCAAAGTGATTTTTTTATTTCAGTCAGGCTAAATCGGCTTCAATACCAAAGAAATGAAAAAATAAAAATAGTACAACAAAGTACATCATTTTACAAATACTCATAATGGAGGTCTGACATATCAGAATAATCAAATAAATTCAAACATGTCACAGTCATAACAAAAATAGAAAAAGTCAATACAGTACATAGAATGCATTAGGAGCTATATACTTGAAGTGTTTGCTATACCATAGACTTTACAAAATTCTACTAGAAAAAACTCCAGTACCAATGGAATATCAGGTAATATAAAATGTAAAAAAAAAAAAATACAAACAATACAATAAACCAAAAAAATAAAACACTTGTGATGTGAGTGTGTGTGCATTCATACTGGTGCAATCTGCATGCAAATGCGCCTCAGTGTGACAAATGATAAAAGCAGCTACAGTTTGTAAATGTTTGTGTGTGTGATCAGTTTGACGCGTGAAGGACGTCGCTGCCAAACGGTTTCTTCTAAGCAAGCACAAACGCCTCCGAGGAAAGGATGCACCTTTGTGATTACTGGTTTTAGGTACTGGACTTTGTTTCTGTAACTATCTAACTCGTCAAATGTTGGGATTTTTCAAAATAATAGAACTTTAGCATTTTCTGATGGAGAACTTATATTTTTAGGAATGTGCCCAACTTACATTATATTCGTGACGTATAGTATTTCTTTAAAAAAAAACAAAACCAGCTATAAGTTTGTTTTGGTGCAACCTTAAAGTATGAAGGCCTAAGATTTTGTGCTGAAAGTTTAACCAGTCAAAGTATCTTGTTGGCAAAAAAAAATAAGACTTTTTTTTACCACCTTTGCCCCACAGATTTGAAATGACAGATGGTTTTTACATGATTATGATGAGCTCCATGGGTCATTGTTGTGTGTATTTCATGTGATGCTGGACCTTGGCACTGACCGGATCCCCTCAGGGGAACCCTCTTGAAAGGATAAACGTTCCAATCAGACAAAAGTACACAGACAAATGCCACTACAAAAGTCCACTAGTAACCAGAACAATAACAATAGTAATAATAATAATATTCTTCGACCATATATGTGGTGATATTTTCTTTCTCCCACATTCAGGGAGTAAAAATAGATAATTTGGCAGAAAAGAAACTGTGTTGTCTTGACAGTCCACACTGTGTCTTTGAGTGTGAAAGGGTGCAGATAATTAGCTGTGATGCTAATCCATTCGCTCCTGGGAGCTCCCATGGAGACAGCAGTTACCATGGTTACTGCATGCTCTCTGTCTCTGTATCTCGAGTGTGTGACTGTGTGTGTGACTGTGTGTGTGTGTGTGTGTGTGTGTGTAACAGTCCAGGAGAGTGTGTCTATACTGTATATGCGCACAATATGTATGTGTTTGACAGCAAGCCTCAGGAACTCTGCAGGCAGGTTGGTAGTGATAGTGTGATCCCCGTGTTGACTGATCCCCCCACTGACGCTGTAGATATTAAGACTTCTAAAGCTGATCTGCGATCTGGCTCAGCTACATCTGGACGAAGCCTGGAGCTCTGGACTGACGGGAGGTCTGACGTTTTCTCTCATGGGGGGAAGGTGGTGGGGTCCCATTGTGGACGGGGTGGGACTTTCAGCTGCGATGTCACTCAGGGGCGGAGCTCTGGTTCTGCTGGTATATGGAGGCTTTGTCCTTCAGCAGAGCCAGGCACAGGTGACAGCTCCAGCTCCCTGTGAAAGACAAACACAGTCAGTTAGTCTGGGATTCACAGATGATAAGGGGACATATAGCTTTAAAATTAGGAAAAAATTTTCCACACTTTGACATCACATGTACAGTTTGTTGCTCCTACATTGCTATAAGATGTTCACACTGAGTGAAATTTATCATTTGATAGATATAAATCACCGAAAATTGTGATAACTGATTAATAGATAAATAAACTAAATGTCATGTATTCTCAGATGCCATCTTTTCATACATGATTGTTTTTCTTTGTTTTAAATAGTTGTAAACTGTAATAATTTAAAACCCAAACCAAACTGAACACTTATTTACATGGTGACATTGTAGAAATCTACCAATCTGTAGCAGGCCTCTAAATTTACGCAGAAAAATACCCCTAACTAGAACTAACAAAAGATTAGAGGAAAAGGCAGCAGATAAGATGTGTTGTGGGTGCTGTGAAGCCAACCTTGGATATACTGGCTGGACCTGTCTCTAATTCAGTATGAAGCGAAGATAACTGGGAATGTCTAAGCAGTGAAGTGTTTGTTGTTAGATTACCCTCTGGTGGCTCAGTCATGGGGGGACTTAGACAGTACATGTGGTAGCCTCGGTCGCAGTCATCACAGAACAGCAGCTGGTCCTACAAGGGAAGGGACATAGAAATAGTATTAATTGCCATTAATATTAATTATATTAATAACATTAATATCGACGGTTACATTAGAATATTTGTCTGTTGTTTTTCTTGATGTCTTAGTGGACTTACTAAACTTTCCTTCATGTACACTGTAATTTAAGTTAAGTCAATGGTTTTTCTTAACCAGAACACTATCAGTACAAGGATTTTTTGTGGGAAACACTGAGGACACATGTTGAAATGTATAAAGTGTCTCACGTCATTCTCTGAGGTCCCGCACACGTTGCAGCACTTGCACTCGATGCACTGCCAGCGGTATGTCTTCACTGCGGCCATCATCACTGGTGTGAACTGCAGGCATGTTGGGTGGCCTGCAGGAGGGAGAGGACATGGGAGAAATGTTGGTCAAGTAAATATTTAACAATAGTTTAAAAGTGGGCTGGCTCTAGTAAGAGTGAAAATCTTCAGTTAAAAAGCTTTGGAGGATGGTGTTGTTTTTTTCTAGACTTCCCACTGTAAAACACAAGAGAAAAGGTGGAAGCAACACAGTCAGAGATTAAAGTAGAAGTTGCAGCTGTCTTGCCCTTTTATTTTACTTGGGTGGAGTTCATGCTCGAGCAACTGCAGCCAGTGGTATCTCAGATAGAGGTTAAGGAGCTTTGTGAAGTCAATGAGAAAGAGACGTGAGACTTACCTGAGCGTCCACAGTCTGAGCAGGAAACCAGCTCTTCTGACTGGCCCGTCTTCTGGTTTAAGGTGGAGTCTCCCAGACAGAAGTCACAGTAATCGTTGGGCAGCGCCAGCCCATTGGGACCCTTCTTAGTGGCTGAGTAGGAGAAAGAACGAAGAAACTGTTCAGTTCACAGAGCTGTCACATGAAACTGACTTATGAAGGAAGAGGAGTTAAACGCCGCTATCTTCTCCCAGATGAACATGTTAAAACAGTAGAAGTCACGTTTGTCTACCTGTGGTATAACAGGGTGTATAAATAAAACATTTTTCTTTTTTAAGGCAGCGTTTTACAAACCTGTTCGTGTGACATCATCCAGCAACACCTGTATTATCTGAGGCTGATGGTGATGTACTGAATCATGATCCAAAATAATGAATGCCAACTGACAAAACGCACTTGTTCAATGCATTCGCTAACACGATGTTGCGTGCACAAAAGAAAACAAAAAGGAATGCGATGGATATGTTGGGGGGGGGACAAAAAAATTAAAAAATTAAAAAATTTGAAAAACATGAATGATATGCTGAAAAAAATCCCAACTGAGCAAGCATGTTTCAGTCCGGATCAAAAGGAATTCAAAATATGAAAATCAAAAAACAAAAAGAGCGGAACAAAAAAAGAAAAAAAAAAAAAAAAGAATGAGAGAGAGACATCCCTTGTACAAACACACACATGCTACATAGCATGCAACCAAACCTCCATCTCCCCCTCTCTCTCTCTCTCTCTCTGTCTCTCTCTCAACACTAGAGAGGGACTCACTCTTCTGCTCCTCAGGCTGGCGAGGAGTGGGTGGTGCCTCGATCTCCTCGCGGTCCTCGCCCTCCTCCTCCGCCAGGTGAGAGTGTGTATAGTGGTAGCTCAGGCCAGGGCGGTTCTTGTAGCGCTTCCCACAGACTGACACACACACACACGGTCATACAAAAGTGTTATAGTGGTGGCGGCTAGTGCTAACTACCGTCCAAAAAGGCCCAAGGTGGAACCTCAAAGCTGCGCTGTTCATCACCCCACAACCGGCTTTAATATTTATACTTATTGTCACGTGGTTAATTATTGGCTGATGCGCAGGTAGCAAACTCATACAGCGGCGGTGAGCATTTGCACAGAGAGCTTTGGCCAGCAGGAAGTTACAGCACACACGCAGGGAGCGGCATCTCAGGAAAAAAAAAAAAAGGAAAAAAAAAAGAACGCATTCTGACGGGCAACTTGTCCAATTTCTAGGCTGTCAAATTTAAGTTCCAGATCGGGTCTTTCAGATCACACCATGCATGGCAGAAGGTTTGTTTTTGTCTTTCAGGAGGAAAAGCAAAAGCCTCTCTTGCTGACATGCATGACACACAGACATTTGCAAGGGAAGCGTGTACTCACTGTCGCAAGCGTACGGTTTGTCCCTCTCTTCCAACGCGGCAGCAGCAGCCTCCTGCTTCTTCTTGCCATTCTTGTCACTGCGACCCTGCGGAACCAATTTAATAGTCGAGACACACAGTGGTGCTTAAAACTTCATTTCTGCCACACTTCAAAGATATAAAACAAAAACATAAAAGGTTATGATGAGATTGTAAATTAAAAACAGGTGGTGGTGTTTTTTTAATGCACAATATTGACACGATAAGACATTAAGAGAGAAGGGCGCAAAAAATACAGCTCCATACACATCAGTTGAACTGTAGAAATGAGTGTAAACTTAACTGCCACTGATCCTCTGGGATCTCATTAGAACCGGACATCAGGAAAAAACAGGGCACTCACCTTGGACTTGCTCTTGCCTCGTCTCTTGGGGGTCTCGTCCTCAAAGTCCTCATCGTCCAGGTCATCCAAGTAGTCATCGTGGTCCAGGACTCTCTGTAGTGGGAGGGTCTGGATTAAGTCTCACTGTACTGAATGTACTCTTCCTTACGTTTTAAGCCAACATATTAACCGTGCAAAAGAAGCAGAATGTTTCTCATAAGCAGCAAAAACAGTGGGCTCTAACAACAACAATGTTCAACTACATGTTGACACAACAGAAGTCAAGCCAAGAGGCACTGAAAGAACTGGTTTCTCTAACTGGAGCATGCTGATCTTTTAACTGTTTACTTTCTGTCCCCTCCACTGAGTCAGTGGTATGTCTTAACCTTCTAGAAGGGTTATGTATTCAATGCCTTTTAGTATTATACATGTAAAAGGCTGTGCTATTCTAGGTGTTAGAGGAAGAACAAAATAGTGTTTAGCCAGCTTTGAGCCAGACCTTGCGGATGCGCCCAGAGGATGTGTGAGTGGTTGTTGAGGTGGCAGGAGGCTCCACAGTTGCTGAATCATCCTCAGTGCCACGGAGATCTGACACCCCGCTTCTCCTGTCGAGGGGCTCTCCCTTTAGCAGGGCCTCCAGGCTACTGCCATCCACTGCCCCCAACGCATCGCGCTTCAACCCGAGCTCCAAATCTGCTACACACAACAAGCGACAGTAATGCATGCATTGACATGACATGAACAACAGACACACAAACAGAACTATATTATTAAGGAAACAGCCCCCACCCACTAGTGACAGTTAAATGTAAACAGACATAAACATATCCAAAACTTTTATTAGTGTAACGCCTTTACTGATTTTGTGGTGGGAGATAAGCAGTTCAACCAGATGTTGTACCTGCTTTGAGAGGGGGGAAGGCCAAGCGGGGGTCCTCTGGGGGATGAGAACGCCGTTTCTTCCTCCAGCGTCGGGCAGGGTAGGTGTACAGCTGCCCTGGGGCCACTCCTGAAGAGACACAGCACAGGGCACAGAGTAAGTTTTGGAGTGGGTGATTTTAACTCTAAAAATACTCTGTGATACATTTACTTTTAGTGTCATTGCTATAATATGTGTTTTCTGCCAATTTCTGTTTTCTCCAATGGCGATTTAAATAAAATAAAATAATAAAAAAAACCCCAACACCATCAACTTTCTTCATATTACAGTTATATTACAAAATAATAACATGGTTTCCTTATATTACATTGATATCAATGAAATTAATTTAATTAGTCAGAACTTATTATATACCTGCACTCCGGTGTCTCTTCTCCATCCAGATGTAGCAGTTCGACTGAGCTACACCGGTCTGAGAGTCCAGGAAAGGCATGAGGATGCTGCGCTCGGCACACAGACGAGCATTGTAACTGTGACACTGCTCCATGGCATCTCTGTAATACTGCTCTCCCAATCTGAAACACACAAGTTGAACAGTGATGGGTCAGATACCATAGATTAGGAAAGACGATTGATAAATATGTCATATTAAACCATAAACACCGTTTTTGAGCTGCTGATATAATGTATAAGAGTTGTATATGTATTCTTACTCTTAAATGAACTGGTGTTGAACGTGTCAGACATTGTCTAAAACTTCTTGCACTTATTACTGAAGCTCTTAACCGCATCAAGATCATTATCTACAACGTGACTGCCGTGATCTTTTTCAAATCCTTTCAATTTGTTTTTTCCTTTAAAGGAAATGTGACCAGCGAATATACTAACCCTGATAATCAATTGTTTAAAAAAAATTTATGAGCTCTCTGCTCTAGAGACTACACAATAGTGACACTTCTTTTATGTCAAAAATATCTTCATTATTTCATTTATGTTATTAGAATTAGTTGTTGAATATTAAATTAAGTGTTAACTAAAGTTTCCAAATTCTGTGATTTTGTTATTTTAAACGTCAATACTTTCTGATGTGTTTTGTTCTTATGACAGTAAACTGTATGTATTTGTGCTGTGGATTTAAAAATGATTGGTTAATCGATAAAAACGATTGACAGATTGTTTGAGCAAAAAATAAGTTAATCATTAAATTATTAGTTTCAGCCCTGGTAGTTTGGTCCACTAAATGTGAGAAAATGGTGAAACATGTCCAATGCAAAAGCCTCAAATGTCCACAACTCAAAGATATTTAGTTTACTGCCTTAAAGGACAAAAGAAAAAAAAAAAGCTATTCATATTTGAGAGGTTGAACTAAAGAATTTCTACACATTTTCATGAAAAAATTTAAGTAGTATGAAGAAGTTTGAAAGCATTCAATAATTGATAACTAATCAACTAATCACTACAGCTGTAGTCCATTTAAGATTGGATTCATATTAACACGCACAACACCTATTAACAACAAAACTAAGCTTTACATTAAACCATATTCTTGAATGGCTACTCAAAACCCACTGTGCCAAAATAATAAAAGCTACTTTCATTATGTGATCACAGAGAGTTTAACGGCCGTAAGCGGTAATGAAAGAGAAAGTCTTAAATGGAAACAAGACTCTGCTGCTGTTCTTTCGTACTGCATCGCTCTAAAACACTTTCATTCATATTTCTCATTTTCCTCGACATATCTTGCCACTATCCCGGCAATACACCGGCAGCCATCTTCCGTGTCATCAAGAAGAAGAGTTAAGAGTCCTTCATCACAAACACAGCATTTATTGTCGACTTCTGTCGCATTGTTCATACAGACTGTTGCTCTGACTGCGCTTTTATTTATTTATTTTAGCTATCTATCATCCGCACACACATACAGCCTATAACCGAGCCTGACTTCGGTACAATGCCCACTAAACACCAGCTGTACGGATGGAGGGATGCCTGAACAAAAGGTTGATTGTTAGCTCGTCACAACAAAGCACTACAGCTTTTTACAGCTAAATGAACTCCCTCCTGCATCGCCAGGCGGCTCGGAAGCAACAGTCTGAGTACATTGTGTGTAACGCCGCTCTGAAAACAAAGCTGGGGGGCTTAGTTGGATAAAAAATACAGGTTTGTATGCAGATGCACAAAGGGCTCGCCTCATTTGTGTGTCTCCACAGCTAACGAGCTAACCTTAGCTCTCTTGGGACAAATATCGTATACCACCTCGAAGGCGCCATGCTTACGGTGTTCCGCACAGTTTTACAGAAAAGTGGCGATTAACCAACCGCGCCCTCGCCCCCCTGTGTGGCTGCGTGTTGTGAGTCTTACGATAAATAGAGGTAAACTTACACTTTCACAACACTGTCGACGGCCGCCGCCATGTTTGCCTATTGCGGTTGTGCGAAGTGCCACTGCGCCTGCGCACACTCCTTAGCGACCGTTGCTGCCTCCCCTGGGTGAAAATCAGGAAGTTTACATTTAACAGCGGCCATTTGATCGTGTGCATCAGTGAAACACGCATTTAAATATATGTTTTTCAGCCAAATAAGACTAACATTTAAAGTAGAATTCCTACATGTTTTCACATTTCACCATAATATCTCGCCTTGCTACTCCAATAGTATTACCTTTCTACCTCCATTTCTATCTCAGAATAAATCAGATTTATTGGCCAGGTATGTGTGCACGTGCAAGGGATTTGACTCTGGTTTTTACAGTACCTCTCGTTCTTTAAGGGCAAAGAATAGATATAAATAGATAACATAACTTACATAAACATAACATAAATAAGACAAACATAATATAAACGTTACAGACATAAAAATATAGACAGTGTGGAATATATCTACTCCATGTAATTGTTGTGTCCTAACCCTGCAATCATATCTGTCTAGTTATTTGCAGATTTGCTCGACAGTGTGTCCCAGTAATCCTCCCCATTAATCTTGGGCCATTCATATCATTTATAACTGATTTTTCAGCACAATATAACGTATATGACCTGACTGTTTTTTTTTCTTCACTTTGACATACTGTACTGAGCAGCTGAAGGTCTAAATGCTCTTCCAATACTACACTACTATATTAACAAACACACCTTAATCCATGTGTAGCATTAGAATGTTTCATACTGCATTTTATAGATATCCTTTATTCTTCAGCTGAGCTAAACTGTAAGCTATACTTCACAATGCTTTTCCTATATTTTTATTACTGTGTTTTTATTTCATGTTACAATACACTTCAGATATAAAGGCAAAAAAGATTGCGACAAAGGTGGGCTTTTTTAAAACTCTCAAGAAACTTAATAATCGTAGAAAATTTTGAGTTCATCTTTAAACACTGAGATTGTCTGTGATAGTTGCTAATGGTTGTGAAATGTCTTAAATACAAATAATTTCTTTTAAGGGCCCCGGTTGAGGCGGGCCCTTCTGTGTGGAGTTTGCATGTTCTCCCTGTGTCTGCGTGGGTTCTCTCTGGGTACTCCAGCTTCCTCCCACCCTGTGACCCTGCCTGGCAGGACAAAGCAGGTATAGAAGATGGATGGATGGATGGAATTTCTTTTAAAGACGCACTGTAATTAAATTCTTATTTTATTCGTTTTCATTTCTTATTTCTTTATGGAGGAGACATTACATGACCAAAAAAGGTCATTGAAATTTCCTTCTGTACACTGACGTCAGCGTATGTTAGACACATTCATACAGTGACTCACCCCCGCCCCCACATTGCTCCACAACCCCCGTGAGAGGTATACGTTATGTACTGTAAAGTTTCAACTTGTGCTGATTTGGAGTGTGCTGAAATGATAGTACAGTATATAGAACTATAGTACAGTATAAACTATGGTACAGTATGTGGTTAGAGGCAATACCTACAAGGTGACATTATAGCTATCAATCACTGCCTCTTATGTTCCACTACACTTGTCTGTGCACGTTCCAGGACCTTTCAATACATTTCCGGGCTCATGAATCCCAGTAGAAAAACAGGCAGATCACAACACAAGTCACTTTCTTCACTTCGTCATCTCAGGTATTGTTTAATCAAATAATATTTTCTGAGGTTTATTGTTGGACACTACCTATTTACCATGCAGCGTTTGTGTTATTGTTTGTTTGGTTGTAGATTGTTTAGCAGTACTGTTGTAAATGATAGTTTGCTTTACTTTATTTTACTGTTTACATTGACGTGAAGTGTACAGCAGTCCCTCGCTACAACGCGGTTCACCTTTCACGGTCTCGCAGTTTTGTGGATTTTGCATGATTTTGCAATTTTTCAACATTGTCTTCTGCGTCCTGATTGGCTAAGGAACTGTAGACCTTTGTCACTCAATCCCCTCCACACCATGTCTCCCAGTACAGAATGCGGTCAGAGACACAAAGCTGTGGAAGGAGAGGCAGATGAGGCAGGCAGAGTAGATGTAGTGACTCTTTGTTAAGGTAACAAGGGGGAAACAAAACCATACAGACAGGACCAAGGCAGGCAAGAATACGCAGGACCACAGGTAGTAACACAAATGGCGCTTCCAATAATAAAAGAAAGCAATGGGTAGCAAAGGAAAGCAATGGGTATATATACACTGTGGAAAACAGGGAAGTGGAAACAGGTGAGGAGACTAATGGGGCAGTAATAAAGTAGGTGCAGAATAAGAGGAGGGAAAACACACAAGGACAGGAAGTTAGGTGCAGGCATGTGAGGAGAGGAGGGAATACAAAATAAAAAAGCAAAACTGGAGATACAACTAACACAAGATACAGAGCATGATCGAACAGGAGTTCCCCCACGTCATGGGGTCTACCACCCCTGAAAGAAGGGAAAACTGAGGGTTGTATTTGACTGCTCAGCTGGGTCCTGTGGCATCTCTGTGAATGACACTCTACCTACCGGCCCTTACCTGATTCATTCTTTGGTGGGGGTTTTCTGTTGTTTTAGAAAGAAATCAGGTGCTGTGACCTGTGAGATAGCAAAGATGTTCCACGAATTCCATGTCTCACCAACTATGTCAGGTGGACAACTAGACACAGAGTCACATGAGCTCAGGATGACAGTTCACACCTTCGCTGCTAAATCATCATCAGCCACCAGAGGAGCCTCTTCAGTGACAGACTGCTCCTTCCCAAATGCAGGAAAAATAGGCTAAAGAACTCCTTTGTCCATCACGCCATCATGCTTTACAACTCCTCACTGGGGGGAGGAGGACGTAAGGCACAGAGGACATAAGTGAAGGAGTGATAGCCATTCACTG
>JAOXYL010000065.1:11716923-11732221 GCA_028564955.1 Terapon puta | reverse complement strand
AAAAGAAGAATGCAAAAGTTTGGTGATGTCAGTGGGTCACAGATTTGATGCAGTTATTGCAAGCAAAGGATTTGCAATTAAATATTAAGTCTTTTTTTCATTCCATTCTATTTTAAGTTTATCTGTTCCAATACTTTTGCTCACCTAAAAATGAGGTTTTCTGTTACAAATAATGCTATCTTCCAAGTTGTGTATCAGATCCAGATGTAAATAGTTGGAAATAAAAGCTGAAAGGTTGATCTCTTGTCTCATATTTATCTTTTGATTTCAAACTCAACTGTTTTCAGTCTACCGCAAAAATACAAGAACGGGCCTCACTGTTTCAATACTTTTGGAGGGGAGTGTAGATGTTAACTGGTTTAGCATATTTTCAAAAATATAGAGTGACAGAATTCAGAAGCGACAATTGGTCGCAGCGAGGCAAATTTAAACCAGACATCAGTGGATGTGATGAAAGAACTTGAGCTTTTTGTGACGAATGTTACATTTTGTTTGAACTTTTTTTGACATTTTATTTTTGGAATGTGAAATATTCGAGATTTAGACATTGTGCAATAGGCTATGTCCACTTTAATCAACCTTTACTAAACCTCATTCACTGATTAAGTCATGATCCAGAAAAAAACATTTCATGAAAATTCATGTAGCTAAATATAAAAATTATAAATTATAAATGAAATATATGAAAATTCCTAAACAAGTGTGTCAGGTTTCGGGTTCATATCTCAAAGAGTTCATGAGAGTTCATATTACAACTTTTTAAAAATTACCTATTTTCATAAAAATTGATTAGCTTGTACAATAAAAATGGATTGATCTATTAAAAAATTCTTTTTTACACTTTTCTTAAGCAATGCTGCACTTCTTTTAAAATACTATACTTTATTTGATTCTAATATATTTCATGTACTTGAATGTTATTGTTACCAAATAGTTTTTATTTCCCAGTACTTCTATCCCTGACTTTATGCCCATTTTTATTTCATACAAGACATGTGTATGTAAATTCTTTATTGTAAAGTACTTTGGTCTCTTATAGTATGTGTGATATAAAAAGTTTCTGATTGCTATTATTCATGTTTCCTACAGCTACCTTTGTTGGGGGGGGCTTCATTGTTGGTCTGACGGAGGCAGTGTACACTCCAACTATGGGACTGACCTGGGGTGTAATGCCACTGACAGCAGCTGTGTCTTTCATAATTGGTAGGACAGATTTAAGGAATCACCTCATTCCCCTTATCTAACTTTTTATGAAATTGATACACCAGCCTCTTAATATGATACTGAATAGTTATAATTATTTATATTTACAATTATTATTACTATTTTTAAAATATTTTTTTCTTCAACTGTGACATTATTATACCACACCTGCCTCTCTCTATAATACTGAATATCACTTCTTTCTTCCTAAAGTAACACAGCAGCGGAAAAAAACTAAATTACATAATTTTATTAAGTATGGAATAGGTAAACAGGTGTTAAAGGAGTGCCGATGATACATGCATTGCCACAAATCTGTCTACTTTTTTGTGATCCAATGATTAAGGTGGACTTTTCTTCGCCAAGGCAATGAGAGACAGAAAATATGTGACAATGATGGACCCATTTCAGATCAAGTATGGAAATGTAATAAGTGGAGTTCTGTCTGTGGTACTACTGATATCTGACATAATCTGGGTTACAGGGACTCTCATTGGTTTAGGTAAGTGACAGCAGTTTTCCCTGAAAAAACATTTTACAGTTTGTACTATCCACCATAATTGGCTTTTTGCATTGTAAATAATATACTTAATTTAGAAATGTTGTATGTTACCAGACAGGAGTATCACCAGGTAAAATGCTAAAACTGTTTAAATACCTTTTGCAATAACAGAATAAACATGTCAAACAGGTTACTGTGAGGTGAGACCCCACAACTGTACCACTTCAGTTGCCTCAATATATCAAATTGTTGGAATGTAAAACCTAAAGTACAATCTGTGACTCGAGTACTTTAGATGACAGTTTCACACACTGAAATTCAAATCAGGAAAGTTAAGTAGTTTTAACTACAATCAATGTATGAAATTATAATAATTGATCAAAAACATAGCATATTCTGCATAGTGAATATCATACTAAATATTCTGAGCTAGTTATATTTATTATTATTTGTCTGACTCTGTAAGTATGTGACTGTGTCACAGGTGCAACTATGAATGTGATCCTTGGTTTATCATATTCTGTCTGCATTTGGATCTCTGCTGCGGTTGCCATCATCTACACACTGTTGGGAGGCCTCTACTCTGTGGCTTACACGGACATCATACAGCTTACACTCATTTTCTTTAGTTTGGTGAGTTCCCCATTCACATAAAAAAGAAAAATCTTTTTTATTACATTACATTACTTTTTTTTTTATTTATTTAGTGGCTAATCCTCTTTCGTAATCTAACAATGTGGAAGTATTAAAATGTTTTATCCATCATTCATTGTCTTTTTCTGCAGTGGTTATGTGTCCCCTTCATCATGATGAACCCACATTCAACTGACATCACCAAGACCGCTTTCAACTTTACCTACCAGGCCCCCTGGGTTGGTTCAGTGGATACAGAAAGAGCATGTTGGTGGATTGATAACTTCTTAGTATTGGTAAGGACTACATGTAGGGTTTTTTTTTAATACTTTTGGTTTGTCTGTAAATGCAGTACAGACTAATTGAGTGCTGAAGAAATGGCCGTCATGAAACTAAGCCTTCCCTATGGAAAGCATTTGGACATGTCACAGTGGGAAATAAGCATGTGTAAAAAATAAAAATAATCCGAAGCTGAATACCGTTGCTTCAGTTTTATGCTCCTGGTGTTGATTGCTACTAGCTCAGTCAGGGGCACTTGAATAGAACAGATTAGGTCATTAATAAAACCTGTTCTTTTCCCCACGAAGATACGACCACATTACGTTTCCATTTAACAAAATCTATCCATGCTCAGGTTTGTAGCTTGGTGGTGTGATGATGTACCAAAGTAACAACTTTTCTACATGGGCAGTAATGAGAAGGAGGACATGAAATCATATTTCGTTTTTAAATTCCACTAATTTGGCTTGTATGACTGGTAGAAGTCAAGTGACATTAAAGCAAACTACAAATTGTCAGGATGACACAGCATTTCCATTCTGGTCCTTGACTTACAGATCAATGGTAAATAAATATCGAAAGAGTGGTTCTGTTTGTTTTTTTCCCTAAGAGTCTGGGTAATCTGGGGTATCAGGACTTCCACCAGAGGACCCTGTCAGCTTCCTCTTCGACCACAGCCAGGATCACCTGCTTCATCGCCGCTCCCCTCGTCATCGTACTTGGAATCCCATCTGTGTTGATTGGAGCAGTCGCAGCATCAACAGGTACAGATATAAGACAAAAGAGAACAGAAGACTGAGACTCTGTTTATTTACATCAGGTGTGATATATTTTTGGTGCCAGATTGGAACATGACCACGTACGGGTTGCCGACCCCATATGAGCGTGAAGAGGCGGGTCAGGTTCTGCCCATTGCTCTGCTGCACCTCACCCCACACTACATCTCCATCATCGGTATAGGAGCTGTGGCTGCCGCTGTGATGTCATCAACAGACTCAGCTCTATTGTCAGCCGCCTCCATTTTCACGTCCAATATTTATAAGAAAATCTTGAGGACAAAGGTGAGACGGCAGGTGAGAGGCGGTAGACTTATGGTTACGTCTCATCTGTCTCAGCTTCATGGCTTTTTTTCACCACCCCTGTAGGCATCAGAGAAGGAGCTCCAGTGGGTGATCCGTGTCACTGTGGTGTTGGTGGGCTTGGCTGGCACATCATTCACTTTCCTGCACAGCAGCATTATGGTTTTCTGGATCCTGGGCTCAGACATAACCTACACCATCATGTTCCCTCAACTCGTCTGCGTCCTCTTCTTTGGCATCTCCAACGGCTACGGTTCCATCGCTGGCTTGCTGGTTGGACTGTCGTTGAGACTGCTCAGCGGTGAGCCAGCGATCGGGTTGCCTGCTGTTCTACATTTTCCAGGTTACACCCTCCAGGACGGCGTTTATATCCAGCGCTCCCCTGTCAGGACAATCTGTATGTTGTCCACCATCTTTGCCATTCTGCTGTTCTCCTACCTGACTTCACTGCTCTTTGATAAAGGACTGATTCCTGAGAGCTGGGACATATTTAATGGGAAATCCCACAAACGGAGAGTAACCAGTCGTGGCATTGCTGAAACAGATAAGGAGAAGAAGGCAGAAGTTCAGAATGAGACTGAATTGATGTTGACCACAATTTAATGGGGCTCAAAGAGAAATTATAACGGGTGTTAACATGTTTTGTATGTTGCTATATTCTAATGGCTCAAATACTGCATATTTGTGAGAATAAGAAATAATTAGCTAGGGTATGGTGTAAGAATGAATCATTCACATGAGGAATGTGTATTACTGAATTTATAAATTGTTTTGGTAATGGATAATCACAATTATCATAATAATAATCATATTACAGTTTACAATAAGTGCCTGTATGTTTTGTACTCTCAGCAACTTCCAGAAACAGCAAAAACAGTAAAAAATAAAATAAAAAATAAGTGGAATTATGTTTTTGTTATAACTCATCTTTTTCTCCTCTTTTTTTTTTTTACAGCTCATACAGTTGTATGTGAGCACATGGTTGAAAGAGTTTCAAGTATTCATTAGAACTCATTTAAATCTTGTTCAGGTTCAGTTTGTTAATAGCTAAACTCTCAACCTGCATTTAACTGTAATGTCAATGAAACTGATTTTAAACATAATTTTCTGATACAGAGTTTTTTTTCACTCAAATGCAGACTGAGTATGTTTGGGGTGTTTGTTTTTAGCCGTTTTTTTATCTGACAAACATCAGATGATCCGGTAAGAAACAAAGGAAACCATATTTTAAGAAGTAGCAGAGTTCTGATAATCTGCAGCGGGAGACCTATAAAGACTCTAATCTGAAGCATGAAACTGGAGTGCAAACTGTTTCCAAGGCTGTACAGGCCAAATCAATTCTGAAATTATTTTGGCTGATGAAAATTCCACGACAGAGGGTGGAGAAGTAATACAAATCTATTTAGACATTTTTGTTGATATACTGGTAATTCCTGGTTCGGCCTTGTTGTGGCAGTAACGCTGCGTGAAGTTGAAGTTTTGACCATTTATAAGAAAACAAGGAAGCGCCGGTGCAGCAGCAGAATGGTTGTCAACTGAAGTAGAAGTAGCTGCCCGTCGAGTATCTTTTCTGTGGCGTGTAAGGTGAGATAACAGGTGGAGAATTTGGGATTTCTCCAGCTCGCCGTAACGTACCAACCCGCTCAAACGCGCCAAACCGAAACGGAGTGAGAGTCGGCGTGTGTGTGGGAGTGGGTGAAGTTAGCATGTCGCCTCTGCTAGCTCGGTTAGCTTTAGCCGCAGTCCGTTAACGTTCTTCTGCGCCGAGCGTTCGATTGAGTTGAGAACGTTCCAAACGAGTGACGTCCGCGAACTGTGACGTCGGCTCCTAGGCAACGCGGCGATAGAAGCGAATTATCTTTAGCAATGACGCAAAGGCACGTGTTAACGACAGCAAAGTGGGAGAAATGAGAAATTGTCACGTGTGCGCACTTCAAAACAGCCTAGTGTCATACCTGGCGTTGTAAATGAGAAACAAACTCAACAAATTCTCGTTAGTAAATTGGAAGGCTGTTGGTATGTTGCAGTTACCTCAGAAGTTGGAACTTATAGCTGAGAATGATCTCACATCCACGTTGAACCCGCTCCAGAACAACAATTCAGAAAAAAAAAGTTTGTGAAGGAGGATTCACACAAGACAGCGTTGATGCTGTGAGTTTAAAGGAGCAGTGAGAGAACTTTTACAGTGATCTCAAAGCAGGGTGGAGGCGGTTAATGATGAATGCAACTGAAATCACTAGTACAAGTATTCAAATTACAACATTGTTTAACCCCAGTATTACTAAAATCCTCTATCCAACCAAGAGACCTGTTCAGCGTTACATAGCAACATGGATACAGTCAGATTTCAGGAACTGTTGTAACAGGAGGCTACAAACCCCACCTCCTTTCAAAATATGGTATTTGCTAGCTATTTGTTGGAAAAGTTGATTCTTGATACCTTTCTCCTCTTGAGACCCATGTACAGGACAGTGTATATCTGATTGTGGTCATTCTTTTCTGTATAGATATAGATTATTTCTTTATTTTTAAACTTATTGTACTGGATCACCCTTTAAATGAAAATGGCAGCGTTTAATGTGGTTTGGTCCATCTGCCAGACATCCAATCCAAGTAAATTGTTTCTCTGATGATTTAGTTGTGCACCTTAATGATGCTGGGAACTTCAAAAGAGACCTCATTTATAAAAATGTTACAATATTGGCCAACTTTTAGTCCCTAGTGTGAGTGAGGCCCAAAAGAGCCAGGTCTTACAATTAACACTGTGCAGCTTTGTGTGTATGTAGAAGAGGTCATTTAACTTTGGAAAAACTGAGAAAACATACACTGGATAGGGAATTCTGCAAGTCTTTCAGGTAATTGCCCACCTGTTTTAATATCCATTTAATAAAACTGCCATTTTATGTAATATTTTTGGACAATTTGTCCACTGCCACTAATGTACCATTTACTTACTCTGTGTAGTACTGGACTTCTTGTGATCTAGAAATTAACTTGCCGTGTAAAATCAGTGGATTGCTTGTTTAACAGGGTCAGTCAGACCAGTATATCAGTTCAGCTCACCTTAAATGTCAAGCAGAAATATGAGGAGAAGCTTGGACTGATGTGTGAATTTATATGTGCTGCTCTCCCACAGCTTTCTAGCACATTAATTTACTCATATTTCTCTGCAGCTGACTAGCTCCACTGCAGAAATGGAGCCTGGAGGTGGAGAGGACAGTATGGACGTGCAGGGGGCTGCAGCAGCAGCAGAGCCAAGCATTTCTGGACACCAACAGACTTCTGTAAAGCCAATTTGGGCTGTGCTAGAAGAGGCAGCCCAAATGAAAACAGAAGGGAACGCTTTCTACAGGGAGAAGAACATTCGCTCAGCCATTGGACGCTATCACCGTGCTCTGCTGCTCCTCAGAGGCCTCGACTCTGATGTGATGATGGCAGTGAAAGGGTTTGGACCTGAGGTGCCTCCCCTCACATGTGAACAAGAGGCATTACTGAGAAGCACGCAAGTGGACTGCTACAACAACTTAGCTGGTAGATAAAACATCACAACTATTTCCAGGGGTGAAAAGGGTACTGGAATTGGCTTAAATACATCATGGGTTCTGTTCAAATCTATTCTGATACACAACTTAGAAGATACCATTATTTGTAACAGAAAACCACATTTTAGGTGAGCAAAAGTATTGGAACATGTGACGGACAGGTGTGTTTTATACACACATTGACTAAGCAAACAGTAAATAGGGCTGAGTGTGTACATTCAGTTTCAGATTTGGGCTTTTGCCCGTGTAGACTACAATCATTATTTAGAGGTGTAACCAACATGAAAACCAGAGAGTTCTGAGTGAAAAACAACCAATTGTGAAGCTGAGAGAAGGTGAAAAAGTAATCAGAGCCATTGCATAAACATTGGCCATAGCCAGTACAGCCACTGTCCTGAAGAAGAAAGAAACCACTAGTGTACTAAGTAACAGATGTCGAACGGGTAGATCAAGGAAAAGAGAAGCAGTTGATGACAGAAACATTGTGAGCTGTAAAGAAAGACCCTAAAATCACTGATGTTGACATTTGCAATAATGTCCAGAGGGCAGGAGTGAAGGTATCACAATCTACTGTTGGCAGAAGACTCCATGAACTAAAGTACACCAAAAAATGCAAACCACCCATTAGCAAGAAGAATGGGAAGGCCAGGCTGGAATTAGCCAAATAATACAAAGACAAGCCTGAAAAATTCTGGACGTTTTATGGACTGATGACACAAAGATTAACCTTTACCAAAGTAATAGAAAGGCTCAAGTTTGACAGTACATCATGTAATGCGACGCAACATGTTTGTAGAGCAGGGCAGGCATGAGACTGAGAGCATATACAAAGAGCAATTTCTACCACTAACCTCACCTGTAAGGGGTGCCCCACTAATACAGGAGAAACACTGTTAAGTCTTATTCACTTTAATCTATTTCAAGTCTATCTGTTCAAATACTTTTGCGCACCTAAAAATGTGTTTTTCTGTTACAAATAATGCTATCCTCTAAATTGTGTATCAGATCCAGACATAAATACCTGGAAATAAAAGCTGAAATGTTTATCTCTTGTCTCATATGCATCTTTTTATGTCAATTCCAAATGTTTTTAGTCAACAGCAAAAATGAAGGTTCTGATACTTTTGGAGGGGAGTGTAAATAGTTTAATGTAGCTGCTAGTTTATATGGGGTCCTTAGCATAATCATTTCGGTGTGAACATGCCCAACAAATCCATCTGCAAATCACTGATCCTCCACAGAGGTGACATTTCCACTGATTGTTGCTCTGTATGTACATTATTTTGTTTTTAATATATAAATATATATCTCTTTCAGCCTGTTTGCTGCAGAAACAGAATGTTGACTATGCTCGTGTGCGGGAGTATAGCTTGAAAGTACTCCACTGGCGACCAGCAGATGTCAAAGCACTATACAGGGCAGGAGTAGCCACTCTGGAGATCGGAGATGCTCAGACTGCCAAACAGTACCTCTCCAAGGCCTGCAAAGAACAGCCTAATGGTAAGAAAAGAGGAAGCAGGTCAGGATCATCGCACGGCAAGCTTTGACTTTGGCATTGTCCACATCAGTGGTAATTTATTTAGTTCCTCAGAGCAACCTTGCACCTTGTTGTCATTGTTCCCATCATTACAGCAACACTTAGCCAGCTTCAGTTCTCAGTCTTAACAAATCATGGAGATTTATTTCAAATAAGCACTTCGCAAGGCTCTTTCCAGCATCAACAATGTCTATCTTTCTATCAGGTCATGATAAAATATTTGATGCTCTGAAAATCCATCACAGGCAACGACTTAATTCTGATGTGACTAATGCTGAAATTTCATGGAATAATTTGTTAAATTTATGTTAATTTTTCCAAGAATGTGACATAAATGGGTTTCTTTTTGCACTTTGCTGATATTCAGTCAGAAATATTTGGCTTTTCATCCCATAATTGCTGGATAAATAATATCTATGCATGTTAATATTTTTAGCATGATTCTGTAGATTCTGTCCTGCAACACTTGTGGGATAGAGGAAAGTATGCCTTTCTCAAACAAAGCATCTTTCACAGATATCAATGTGAGGAAGCACCTGCAGAGGGCTGAGGAGAAACTGAATCGGGAGCTACAGAAAGAGAGGGCCATGTACCGAGGCATGTTTTCCTCCAGCCTGAAGAGCAGCTCCGGAGAGGGGATTAACCAAACCAACAGAGCTGGTGAGGGAGTTTAGGCTGCCAGCCCAACCTGCCAAATAAAGCCTCAACCTGAGAGACTATGTGGAACCTCAACTGATCCCAGACCAACCGAAGAATGTTCACACACTTTGAATCAATAATGTTACAGTGTCTCCTTTAAGTGTTAATGAGGTGAGCACAGGGAAATAAGAATTGTATGTTATAAGAATGGAGTATGTAAGGAAGATGCTGCTGAAAATAGAAAGGAGAGGATTGAGAAGTTAGTTTCCTAGCAACACGGAAACAACGCTGTTTTTTTTTTTCTCCAAAAAGAGCAAGAGTGGATATTTCATGTAAGTGAGTCTCTTCATGCACTACTCAAGGTTCTGATTTAGCCTTCATGATTGCAGTTGTCTGGTCAGTGCTGTGAATGTTGATTTTGTGACTTTTTAAGTAAAATATTTTTTATAAATAATTTCCAACATCAGATGTCTTTTTTGGCAGGTACCACACATGCAAGTTTAGTTATAAGTTTCTTTTATTAGTTGTAAGCCATGAGAAGCAACACTTTGTCTCAAATAACTCAGCAATATTTTAATCCTTCAATATTTATTTGAAAATCCTGAGCACAATATCAAGTTAAAGAGTATTTGCTTGGTTTTGGTCATTATCTGGCCAATATGATTGTACTTCATAGGCAACATTGCCCATAAACAAAGAGAAATATCACATTCTCACAATATCTATAATCACTGAACAAGTCACAGAGCAGCATGCAGAATGGAGTGTACACATACATACTCATGGTTACAGGAGGAGTCAACAATATTAAGTGAAGCTGCTTATAGCCAATATTATGAGTTTATATTCACATATCTTAAGATCTGGCTACTTAAGTCAGCCACAAATAGATTCTCAAATAGAGCATCTTGCTGAGATGTCAAATCCTTTGAAACAGCTTTCACACTATGAAAAAGACTCCACTGAAACCCACACTAGTTTTAAAAGGTTTGTAGTTCTCTGCAGCTCCTAAAAGGAGTTAGTCACCCCATTAGGTTATCACCTATGTTTTGTTCACAGACATTCCTCCATGGGCAATCCTGCAGCACTATCTTGCTACTGTAGGGTGCACAATTTACAATAATTCATTGTCATTGAAGAGGGACTTTAGGAGTCAACTTTTCTGCTTGATTTTTATGTAGAACTTGGAGTAATCTGGCAAACATTCTGTAGTTTTGAGGGAGTGGGGGGCTATAAAAACAGACTATGTCTTAAAAATGTACAAAAACATTACTAGAATGAATGATGGGAGCCAAGTTATTAACATGTTTTACAGGCCTTGAGAGGAACTTCCATCATGTTAGTGCTGGATGTATGGACTGGCAGATCTTATTGTCAAACCAGTGTGTCTGTCTATCAGTCAAAAGGATGGCACTTCCATTTTCATGAAATATAATGAGCGTTAATGCATGGAAGATTAGTATTTACTGTAATGTTCATTTATTGTACAAGTGTCACTTCTTGGATGGCTTCCGTTTGAGACTCAGGGACCTCATGGAGCCAAACACTCTCCTCCCCAAGTCCCTCAATGATCGAGAACGCTGGAGGGGCATCCTCGGAGGAGGGGACGGGGAAAAGGAAGGGGAGGAGAGAGGGGAGAGGGAATGGCAGCTTCCTTCCAGGCTCTGAGACCGAGAGAGGTTAAAGAGGCTGGCGGTGGAAGACAGGCGTTTGTCTTCCCCCTTTGCTCTCAGCAGTCTGACCCCTTCGTCTTTGCTGGCATACAGCCCACCTTGTCCCACATCTAATGAAGAGACCCAGTGTGAGCGCTTTGTGGGCTCTTCGCTGTGGTTACGAGGCACCAGTAAACCTTGGGACTCACTCCTGAATAAAGCCCTCCTAGACAGCCTGAGGCTGGAGCTGCGCCTCTCCCCGTCTTCCTTCCCCCTCTTCTTTGAGAAGATGGGGGAATTCTCTACTTTTGGCCTCTTGTCATTACTGCTGGATGAAGCCTTCAACCTTCGATGCTCCCTCCTCCAGCTTCCAACACTGTTCCTCCTCCATCCATAGCCATACTCCGCTCTGTCTATCTCTTCCCTTTCATTTTCTGACTCTTTGCCCCAAAGGCGTCCCTCAAAACCCCTCCAAAGTTTGTTAGAGCTCTTCCTGGGTGTCTGGGCCACCGATCGCTCCCTCTCTTGTTCCTCACCCCAAACGGAGCTATAGTCGTCTCTTTTGGCATAGCTGCTTACTGTGGCTGCCCTGATCAATTTGTGGGAGGCATGCTTTCCTCTGTAAAGTCCTTCCCCCTCCGCCCTCTTCCACCCACCACTTCCTCCAGTCCCCGCCCCACTCTGTCGAAGTGAACCACCCCTTGGTTGGATACCTCCGTGCTCAAAAGGAGAGTTCCTCGTATTGGTGCGAGGCAGGGAGCACTGGAAGGGTGCATCCCGTCGAAAGACAGACAGTGGGGTCGCACCTAGCGGGGATGGCTGGAGAGGGCGGGGAGGGGAGCGGCCCCTGGGGTTGGTGCGAGAGGCAGGAGAGGATGCCGTGGAAGAGGGAAGGTCTGATGGTGAAGGGATCTGCTGGTAGTGGCAGTGTGAGGAGTAGTGGGCAGGCTGAATGTGGATGGACTGATATGGATGTATGGGGCTGCTGGAGTGTGAGAGAGGAGGGGTAAGGCTAGACTGAGACTGTGGAGAATGTGTGACACTGAGAGACAACTGTATTGGTCTCTGCGGATTCAAGTCGGTCAGTCTGGTGTAGTCATGTGAGTGATCTGTCTGGGCTGTCAGGTGAGTTTTACCATGACCCCTCACCTCACCTGCAGTATCTGTTTGGAAGCAGTCAATATCCAGCTCCACACCTTGCTCCATCAGTCCAACCACAACAGCCCTAGACAGGCCAGAGAGGCGGGAGATCTCCTCCACCATGGGAGAGTCTTCATTTAGCTTGGGACTGGAGTTGGACTCTTGGATCAAGCTGCTGCGCTGAGACCCAGGAGCTGAACCAGAATTTTGACCAAACACTGAATGTCCAGTCTCAGGTGGGGCACCACTGCTCCAGTCTAAGGAGCGACAGAAGGTGGATGACCCAAATCCAGAACTGGGACCAGACCCTGAAGTGACCTCCAGGGAACTGCGGTGGCTAAGGCTGCTTGGACAAGTTGAAATGCGAGGGCGAGTCCTAAGTGCTGGGGTGGGTGTAGTGGAGGAGAGTGATGTAGAAGAAGCTGTGGGGGCTACAGGAAAATCACTCCTCAGAGCTCCACAACTGCCCGTTTTGGGATTGTCAACCATTCCCCGGCTAGAACTTAGACCAGGATTTAGGTTCAAGTTGAGATTGAGATGCAGATTTATATTCAAGTCCTCTCCTGTTGCTGAGGGAAGATTACCCAGGTTGATTGAATTCCTGGTGGCTTTCTTCCCAGTAGTGCTGAGGCTGACTCTGGCAGAGTTTCCAAGCAGTGACTTGCAGGGAGTGACAGTGAGTGTATTGCGGCTCTCAAAGGCAGAAAGGGACTGGGTGGAACCGTGACTTTTGCCAGGGGTACAAAGGCCTCTGTGCATGCCCAGACCCGGGGTAGCAGGTGAAGTGAGATCGGACGTGGAGGAAGCTACCCGGCTATGGTACTGGCGAGCAAGTCGAGAGATGTACTGCTCTAGTTGGGTGAAGGACGCTGGGGGAGGGGGCTGTTGATGCTGGAGCAGCAGAGTTGGATCAGCATTGGAATCTTCTGGTTCATTTAGCTGTGGTCCTTCAGGGCTTGGAGAAGATGATTGCTCCTGGTTTTGGGAGGTGAAGAGGGGACTCTGGAGGGCAACGGCATGAAGTGGGCTGGGGTAGGGGTACACCTCTTTGGTCCGACGGGACACCAGGTCTGTACAGTAGCGAGGGTCCAGTTGGGGTTTTGGAAGGACCGAAGAACAAGTGGAGGAAGAGGAGGTGGGGTCCAGAAGCGAGAGAATAGAAGAAATTAGGGAGTCACCAAGTCCTGCGCAGAGGTCAGATAGAAAGCTCAGACCAGTTGCTTCAAGTTCACTTTGGACTGTAAGAGACAAGGGAAGAAGTATTTCAGGGAAAGAAATATATTTATACTTCACCATCAATGGTAAATAGACTTATAGAGCACTTCTAGTCTTCCGACCACAGGAGTTCCACTGATTTTTTATTGCCAGAACACTGCTTTAAAACATCTTAAGCTAACAGCTGCAAACATGGACCACGTGGATGTACTCTGCAGTAGCTCACCTGAAACTGGTGTTCCTTCTGTTGGTTCAGTGTCTTCCTGGCTATTCTGCAGTGCAGGCTGCTGCTGCTGCTGCTGCTGCTGCTGCACCGCACCTTCTGACCACAAGATGTCAGTGTTCTCAGCAGACGGAGGAGCCTGCTCCCACAGCTTCAGGGGTTTGGCTGGTGGCACTGGTCCTCCCTGAGCAGCATCACTGGACACAGAGTAGCAAGAATCCGAGAGAGAGCTTCCACTCACTGAATAAAATCCTTGACGAGAGAGAGGAAAGAGAAAGAAATATACTATGTTCATGTGTCATGCTTACATCTAAATGACAACTATTTTTCCATTCCACAATATTGATCTAAGCTAGGAAATGGGGACACCTCAAGTCCTAACATCTCTGCTTGATGTTATATATTGTCCATCATTTCTTCTATATTATGAATTCTCTGAATGAGGGATTTCACTTATGCCTCTGCTTACTCCTATTTTATGTTGTCACTGATTTGTTTTTCTTTTTATACTTCTGCAGACTTCTCAAACGTCACTAGTGTTTATGTTAAATTTACTTTAAAAATGGTGATATAACAGTCTACAGGTGTTGCTTGCTGTGCCACATACTCTTTGAGTCTTTCCTGGGGAGGGAAATTGTGTTTTCTGTAGCAACAGTGTAGTTTAGTGAGTTCAGTAAAGACTAGGCAAACAAAGACATCACCTGCAGAAACTCAAACTTCATTAACACAAATTCCAGGAGAAAGGCGTCACCATCGACAAATAACACATAGGTACTGTAGTTTAAATACAACAATTAAATACTACTTACAGTAGTTCCAAAATATAACAAATCTTTGGAGGTTTGGAGGGATAAAACATTTATCCGTGCAACTAACTTTAAACCCTAAATTCTAAAATGATTTCAATAGGTTTTTAATATTCAGTTGAATCGCATGCAAAGTTTTGAGACATCCCCGTCAAAAAAAATAAAGAATAGTATCAAGTAAGGCACGCATGAGTGCATAGCAGGGAAAGAAATGTCTGAGTTGGGTGTAGAGTCAAAGAGACCATAGTTACAATGAGAGCAGATAAGAGTGAGAAATGAATCAGTCAGTGCCAAAGCACAGAATAAACAAAACTAAAAAGGGCCGGGTTAATGTTTAATGGGACTCTTCTTGCACAAGGTGAGCTGTAGTCATATCAGAAGGTGACAAACTGTGTTGACACACTGTTGACCGCTGAACACAAGAGTTTCGGCATTTGTGTGTTTACCTGAACTAGGTCTGGAGTCACTGTCCAGATGGACCGTACCACTGGGGTCTGGTGTTGGGGGAGAGAGCAGGTCAGAGGGGACGTCCCAGGACAGAGTGGACCAACGCGAGTTGCTCCCCCTGCCAGATGAGGAGTGGATCAACCCATCCCCTGAATTACTGCCACAGTCTTCTGGACTGCTCTGACAGGGCGATACCACTGTATCAGAGGGAGACAGAGCCTGGAAAAAGCAAAACATGTTGCAAGTTACGGCTTAGTAATATTGACAGACTTGAATATTACAATGTCTTTGACTGAGATACCGAAAAACTATGACAATGACTCATGCATACTCAGCATTTGTTTCACCTCTGTTCACAAGATCTTGCAAGATCACAGACTTATATTATATATATATACATA
>JAOXYL010000065.1:11712227-11716548 GCA_028564955.1 Terapon puta | reverse complement strand
TGCGTAATGACAGACTGGCCCCTCGTACAAAACACCAATAACTCATTTAATTCATTTTCAATTACAGTTTACTCTGATTCACTACTTTAGTGCAATAATAATATAACTCTCTTTTGATTATTATTCATAAATGGTTTAAAACCTTTTCTATAACTTGTTTCATTTTAATCTTAGGTTGTTGTTTTGCTAAGATGACTTTGTAACATCTGTGCAGTTGAAAATAGCCATTTTTCTAACTGATCCATTTATAGCAATGTTAGTTGATATGCACTGTCCCTGTTAAATAAACAGTATTAACTGATTTAATAAGTTATTCAATTACTCAGAATAATAATAAGAATAATTTAGACAACAGATGTTTGCAGAACAATAATAAGATGAAGCTCGATTATCTACAATATGAGTCCAACTGAAATTAATAGCAGTCATATTGATTTATTGCCTAGCACTTTATGGAGGCCCATGTATTAAATAGAGCATTGGTTAGCAAAAGTGTGTAGAAATACCCCATTAAGAATCAAAATGAAAAATCCTTTTAAAAGGAAAGTATAGAAGCATTGTTCACTAAATGTATGTAAAGTATCGAAATAAAAAGTACACATAAACATCTAAAATGTTACAAGAGACCTCAAAGTGTCCATGAACATTCTCAGTCTTCCAGGCCATGGTCATTTCGAAGTGTTTGAAGAAAGGCTTGCTTTAGATTCTTGAAGATGTTTCATCTGTCATCTGAGTGGCTTCTTCAGTTTTTAAGTTCAACACATTCCAATCAGGCATAGTTGTTTATATATTTTTATTTATCTTGTGTTTTTTAATGTCAAGTCTGAATCCGGTGTTGCTATAGTTACACCATATACCAGATAATAATAGTGGAGCAAAAACTACAACATTTCGCTCTGAAATGAAGTCGAGTAGAGGTAGAAGGAGCATCACATGAAAGTGTCTAATATTTAAGTACCATCTCTGACAATAAGGTCACTGCACTCTTTGTCAGATGAGAGTCACACTAAAACACGTGAACAGACGACTTTGTCCATGTTAGCATTTACCAGAAACATGCTCACATGACGTCACACAGCTTACCGGAATAGCAAAGAGCATCACCCCACACACGCACACACACACTCATACACACACATAACAATCACCCCGTCAAATGAGTGCCTCCATTTCCTAGATTAGTAAGGGCTTCGTAGAGTAAAGCCCCCTCCACCCCTGCCATCCTCCAATTATCCTCCAAATCCCCAACCCACCCCTTCAGGAGAGCAGCCGAGAGGAGCCCCTGCTTTACACTGATGGAGCCCAGACAACAGAAACACTGTGAGTGGCACTGATCAATCCTCCTGTTACTGAGGAAACAATACAGGTAGTGACTCACTGCTGGGGTGACAGGAGAGGAGGGAGGGGGAGAGGGATTGGTAGTGAGGGACGGGGTGGGGGGGGATTCAGAAGATAATAGGAGAAGACAGATGACGTAACAAAGAGCAGCCGGGGCGGCAGAAGGGAAAGGGGGAGGTGGGCTGAGCAGAAAAGATGAGAAGAAGTAAAAAGAGTTCCAGACTTTGACCTGTGTTAGGCTTAACTCCTCTGTGGCACCGGGAGCTTCAACTCCCTCCTGCCCCAGCACCCACCCCCCTCTTCCTTTTTCCTCTTTCTAGTGTATCTAAAGTGAGTCGTGGCTGAGTGGGTGACCAAAAAAAGAAAAAAAAGTGAGAGGGACATAAAAAGAGACAGAGACTGAGAAATAACAGAGTGAGTCACTGAGTGAGTGAAGGCGGTGGAGGGAGGGGAGGGAGGTGTAGAGCCGTTGCCGGGCGAGAGAGAAGGGCATCTTGAAGGACCCCCACCTCCCCCACACGGCAAATAATCCCCCCACCACCATCACCACCTCCCACTTCTATAATATCCTTCAAACCAGCCGCTCCGTACTCACCATAGCTACAGCTGCTCGCTCTCTAACTCTCACTTGCTTCCCCTCCCACACACACATACAACCAGAATGGCACAACAGGCCTGGCGAAATATTTAACTCGTCCTCAGCCTGAACACACACATGCACAATCCAAGCCTGGTTGTGACTCTCGCTCCGGTTTCTCCTCTGACGCACAACCCCTCCTCGCTGCAAAAAGCACTTCTACGCTTGTAAAAGGCCTCAACTGAAGTTTTATTCCCTTTAAAAACTGCCTTCCACTCTGAGGAAAAAACAAAAAGACCCTCTCACCCAAACCTCCAGGGCTCCATGTCATCCCTCCAGCAACATAAATGCATTGCACGTTACAGGATATAATGTTACACACCAGACCGGTGCATGATCAAATCATCGGAGGCCGACAGACAAATGGGGCGGGGGTCTGTAATGTGATATTCAGAGATTCATGTGAGGGGCAGCCCCTCTGGAACAATATGAGGAGAAGGTATGGGTCGATTGGCTGATGATGCTACAGTGATCGCAGCTGCACAGGCAGCACACCTCCTCTCAGTGAGTGCATTATGTCATTATAGCAAGCAGCGGTTGCCATGTCTAGGCAGAATAATTTGGCCAAACAGTGTAGGACGGAGAGGCACTCGCTTGTTCCACACGGCGCAGTATTTATTGTTTCATGCATTATTAATGTGCTGTTGAAATTTAAAGACAGCCCACGCCGTGCATCTCCTTCCTCACCAGAGAGCGGATTGACGCCTCTCTGGGCTTTTTTTTTTTTCCTTTTGCTGAAACTACTCAGGTGAATCTTTGAAAGTATTGATGTCATAGGCTTTCCCCCCTTCTCTGTGAGCTTGGAAGGATCCTGAGGCAAGGAACTGAGAGAGACAAAAGCTGTCTCACCCCACGAGTCAGGGTAATGGCTCTCCATGTAAGATGATGCTTTCTTACACCAAAACTAATTTCCTCGTTTCTCTCAGTGAGAGAGCACGCAGCACTGCAGATGGTGTAGTGACACACAGATACTCCTTATTATGGCAGCAACTAATAACTGTTTGCATTATAGATTCATTTGGTGACTATTTTTTCTTTAAATTGTCATGCAATCATAGTTTCCTAAAGGCCAAAGTAACATCCTCGAGTCGCCCAGGAAGAAAAGATGTTCAGTCTGTTATTTTGTTCAAAAAAGAGAAGGCAACTCATTTTTACATGAGAGAAGCTGAAGCCAGTGAAATCGTTGGGCATTTTTGTGCTTGAAAATATGAAAAGATTTTGATTATTAATAGCTTCTGATTTATACTGTATGTGTGAAGTACAGAAAAGCTCTGCAGTCTGATCCCTAGTTCTCCGACTGCTGTCCTCTGTGAGCATCCTTCAGTGAGAGGAATTTTATTTTTAACGCTGAATGGCAACAGTGGCAGCAAGTCTCTTTTTTTTCTCCAACTGGGCCTTGAAACTCATTCTGAGGGCATGAGGAGTTGCTGAAAAGTGTAAAGAGACTGAAAACGTTACACAGCGAGAGCTGCAAAGTTTCCCTCTAGTTTATGCAACAATTGCAGACTACTACATTTGGAAATCAAAGTTGGCTCTGTTTGCAGGCTCAAAACTGAATTATTAATGCCAGTGAAACATATTTATGCAAATTAAATGTGTTTTTCTCCACAAACATTATCGAAGAGGCATTGTTTCTGAGTTTTCAGAAACACGAAGCCTTGCAAATAATGGAGCTCATAACGTGGCTGAAAGGATGAAAACAGTCATTTTAAATTGCATTATTCCATCACAGGTGACACCACACAGCCACGATAATCCAGACCTGCCAAATATGGATTTGCACAGTGATAACTCCAGCGCTCTCCCTCTCTCTCTGCTGTTAGAGAGAGAAAAGGTGAATCACATTTCAAGAGTTTAATTCCAAAACAAAAAAAACAAAAAACAAAGCTGGTGTTAAAGTAGACCGCATTATGTTATGAGTCATCTAATCCTCAGGCTTACAAAATAGTTATATTTTTAAAAGCAGAACAACCGTTTTCCAGTAAGTAATGAATTTCAGGTCAAATGAATATGATGTGTTTGGGGACAAAACCTTTACAGTGAGCAGAACTTTTCCACTTTCATGGTAGTAAATAAACAACAGGCGCTTCATTTACTCGGGCTTCTCGGTTTTCTCTCCAGCTGCTGCAGCGTTATGGTCACTTTTGCAACAGCAAGTATTACAGTTTGTCTCCATTTATGCAAACGTTGTTTCTGTGTGTTGGCGGGGGCCAGTCGGGGCAGAGGGCAGAGCGCCAGGCTGCTCGGCTCCACCAGCAGCTCCCTTCAGAGGTGAGAATGAGCAATGCTGGTCGGACTCTCGGCGGGATGTCTCAACGCCACGGGGGGAAATACAGAGATGTTGGG
>JAOXYL010000065.1:11687227-11707227 GCA_028564955.1 Terapon puta | reverse complement strand
CTCCTCACTTAATGTTTGTACTCCTCTGTGCGGCTGTGTACGTGACAGCAGCACCAATATCACAAGTAGACGTGAGAATGGCCTGTGAGATAACCAGTATGTGTGAATGTGGTTTAAAACACACACACACACACACACACACACACACACACACACTGCCCTCCAGGTCTAGGAGTGTGTCTTTATTTGCTAATGATCACATGTTTGACTCCCCCCAGCCTCTGCCTCCTATAAAACAGCGGTGATCACGGCAGCTCGTTGGGGTTTGCTGACTTCCACCCGAGGGGACTTCACCGTCAGCCCGGGCAAGACCGCCGCGCCGCCTCCATCCCTGGTACTGGTCTCTGCAAACCGCCCCAGAGCAACAGACAAACATGGCTCCTTTTGAGAAATCCATGGAGATGATGCCCTTCAAGCAGAGGAAATGCCTCGGTACGTCACCGTTTCAGTTTATCGTTATAAAGCAAATTCAAAATTAGTGGATGCTGATTTTAAAAGTGTGACGCGTATGTGCCTTCCATTTCTTTTTAGAAACAAGAAAAGATGAAGTGTGCAGCATTCGGTCAAAATTCCCAAACAAATTGCCTGTGAGTTAGTTTGATCTTCTGGTGTTTTACCAATCTGATGCGCCCGTCTCACATTTTATATAGACTGTGCTGCCCTGTGGCTGATCCCAGATGTGTTTGTCTGTCCAGGTGATAGTTGAACGATACATCCGTGAAAAGACTCTCCCTTTGCTGGACAAAACAAAGTTCTTGGTTCCCTACGAGCTCACCTTGGGTCAGTTCCTCTGCCTGCTCAGGTAAGTTTTCACAGCTCCTTCTCACTTCTCAACTAGCTTGTTTCTGATTTTTCTCTTCATTTTTCTCCTCCCTTCAGCCTTCCCTTCTCTTCACTCTGAAGCTGTCAGATTTCTTATTGTTCTCTGCCTGTCTCCCTCATACTCTCACATTCTTTGTCCTAAAAAAACCCCCAGCTGTTTTCCACCTCCCCTAATGTCCCTTTTTTTTCTCTTCTCTTTCTCGTAGGAATAAGATTGCCTTGGACTCCACCCAGGCTCTGTTCCTCCTGGTGGCAGAGAAGAGCATGTCCTGCATGTCCTCCAGCATGGGGGAGGTGTACTCCCGCTACAGTGACACAGACGGCTTCCTCTACATCACCTACGCCTCGCAGGAGATGTTCGGAGCGCCTCAGCCAGCAGCCAGGTGGCCCTGCTGAGCCTGCAGCACATAAAATGAACTGAAAACAGACCCGATGGTGGTGACACCACACAACCAAGCTGGGGGGAAAAAAAGGGACAGACTGAGCCAAGACTGTTTTTTTTAGCCCCAAACTGCATGTCAACTACCTCATGAACATCTCTGGACTCTCAAATACAGAAGACCATTCCACCCTTACCGCCTCAGCTAGGTGCACAAGACTCACCTTTTTATTTGAATTTAAGAAACAACCAAAAAACCTGCGACCCTGTGAGACAGGATAAGCAGAAAATGAATGGATGGAAATAATCAAAAAAGATGCAACAGTCTCTGAGTGTTGATCATTCTCTGTTGCTCCAAAATCTTAAAATGATGATATTTCTTGCCTGTTCGACAGGTCAAAATCGTCTACATTTGCCCTCCGCTTACCTCACACACGTTGATCTGCAGTTTAAACAAACCTGTTTTCACTTTGCTGTAATACCAGCTCAGCGGAAAAACCACCGCCGCCTCCTCCACTCCACACAAAAGGGGGTCAGCGTCTTGCTGGTAATCAAACTCCCTCGTAGCACTTATCTCCCCTTCCTCCTCTCTTTTGGTTGATTGCCTCTTCATCCTCATCTTCCCTTTAAAAATGTGAAACTGTGCTCCGTACTCTTGAGGCACTCACTGAAAACGCAGATGTTAATGTAATGCTGCTCTGATTTGTTCTGATTTGTTCTGCATCCAGATGTCAGTTTACCAAAAGAATAAATCCTCATCCTTTTAATTTATTGACTTTGTGGGTTATTTCAGGTTTATAAGAGATAATGTGCTATGAATGCTATGAAATGTCGGCTTCTTGCATGCTTCTTAAAGAAAATAGTGTCATCAGCTTGTCATCGTCTAAGGTAAACAGTTTTTCAGTGTGATGATGATGTCTTAAAATCTTTGAAAAGCGATTGAAGAATGAGACAGTTTAATCATTCATGTTGACTTTAAGCATCAAAAATGGACATAGTTTCATAACATTTGTTGTGTTACTTAAGATCCAATAATTTGTCTGTGTTCTTTTACATAATGTACAGTACAGAAACACACACACACACACACGCAGGTGCCTCATTCCTCACCTGCCTCTGAGAAACGGCACTCCCTCAGCACAACTGTGTTATATAAACCTGACCCAGTCAACGATCTGCAGGGGTCAGTGTGTCAGAGGGCGTATTTTTAGATGCAGAGGAGACAAATGACCCAAAACACACACACACACACACACGGAGTGAGAGAGAGCGAGAGAGTCAGGGGGGTGACAGGAATACAGATGACAAACGGAGAGAAAAACAGGGATAAGCTGCTCTCCGTAAACCGAGGGAAGAGGGGGAAAAAGAGACGGGGGGAAGATAGTGACGCACTCACAGAGGAAGACAGGAAAAAGGAAACAGTGTATAGAAGAGATATACAGTTGAAGCAGCTATCCAAACAGAGCGTACAGAAACACAGGGGCGTGCAGCCGTTCGTTCTCACTTCACACCACTGTGGGCATTCCAGCGGCTCTCTGTCAATACATTACCAGAGCAGAACGAGAGGAACCTGCAGGCAGTGAGTTATCTGTTTCAACCACATTTTGCAAAACTCTCCATACAAAATACTCAACTGATGTAAAACATTGCACAGTAGCTTTATCAGAGCAACACAGCATTACATGAGTTCATTGTTAAAATTGACTCATTATGGTCATGTTCAAAGAGTCAAATGCTGTCAGTACACAAACTGTAGTGTGCAGGAGTAATTTCTTGTTATTTGAAATGTTATTTAATGTTATTTATCAAATCATGTGATACATATAAACAATATACACCAGAATCTGACTGCACTAGGAAAGTAAAATTAATTATTTTGACTGTACTTTAATGCATCACTTTACATTTCCTGTTTTCTTTTATTCAGGACAACAGACCTTCAATAGGCTTATACGATTAACCAAATTTATAAGTAACCAAAATAAGTTTCTTTTTTGGAATCGATCTAACTGTCTGTGACTTTTACCTGTTTTGTTTGATTAGAATATCTTTGTGTTTGTCATCGCCTTCTGTTTTATTATCAGTTTAGTGTATTTATTTTTAAGATTTATAATCTGCACTGTACCATTGTTAACATTTCTTGAACATTTACATACATTTATTGTTTTTATTATACCAATTTTACTTTTACATCCACGTTCATTTTTTTAGGATCCTAAACTACCCTGTATATTATCTTATAATGGTACATTTGTCACTAATGTTTTGATTTGCAACACCAGTGGCCATGCGCTGAGGCTGCAGCAGAGAACAGCTGAAGAAAGAGAGAAGACAAACAAACACAGCTTTAGAACTGGATCTAATTTATCTCCATCCAAATACAATACGTGTAATAACTTATCAAGACACAAGAGAGCGCCTCTGGACTTTATCAAAGCTGAAATCTCTAGCCACTGTTTAAAAAACAGCTGGTGAACATCATGAGTATCTGAGACTGACTGATAATCTCTGAGTCAGTGTGCAGAATTTCAATGAGACTCCACAAAGGCTGAGTGTGCTGATGAGGGAGAGACCCATGACACTGACTGCAATGTGAAAATGAAACACAGCATTGTGCTTCTGTGCAGTAGTGCTGTGGATAAAAAAACAAAGTTTCCGCAATGATATAAAACACAAGTCTGAAAAAATGTAAACACACTTGAGCAGACATGCAGGGAGAGAAGATAGACTGTGAATGTGTTTATGTAATTCTTGGTTTTGCATCAATAACCTGGTAACTGCTCTCCTTCAAGGATATATATATATATATATATATATATTCACTAGTGTGGCTTAATGAAGTGAAGTTATAAAAAGCTTTGTCTCTATTTAGACTCCAAATATGACTTTGATGACGCTTCCTGTCTCTCTGCTTATGATTTGTGCTCGTCTGTGTGAACTTAAGCTGAATTTCTAGCTTTCTAAATTGTCTCCATGTGTTGCACTCCAGAGAAAGTGTGAGCCTCCACTGCTGTTTTCAATTTGATGCAATATATGGAGTCAGAGGCGACTTGTTTCATGGGCAGATGGCCTTACATGTCCTGAGGCAGCTCTGATAGAGTCTGTGCCCTAAAGGGGGCAGTGCACTGCATTGAAACTTAAAAAAAGATTAGGGCATTTCAAAATAAAAGTCTGGATGACCTCTGGTTGACACAATCCTTGACATGACTCCTGAAATGACTACAAATTAAAAGCACATAACTCTCATTCAGATTTACTGAGCAGGTATAATTTATTTGAAACTTTTTTAATTGGTGGGAGAGTCAAACATCCGATGAACTGAAATCAATGTTATGTATCACAGAAAAACAAAAAAAGAAGAATCAACATAACTACAAGTCAGATGGTACAGTATTCCTTTTTATTTATCTGGCAAAATAATAAAAAGGGAAGCATTTGGAAAGAGTCAAAGTTAACAGTCAGGAAATACAAAAATATAGATAAAACAATTCTAACAGCTGTTTTGATTTATTTCCTCTTTCTCTCTCCAAATGGATTTCTTTGGATCAACATATAATAATAATATGGACTGTGTACTTATAAGACATCTTTTACACAGGATGCACAAATGCATGTTCAGCCCCCTCATGCAACCTCCAACTACCCATCAGTTCATGATCCAGTAATGTCCTTTCATCAGTTTGCGAATCAACCACCCCCCCAACCCTTTATTTTCTAATAGATATCTAACCATTTTCCCCTAATGCACAAAGATGGACCTCCCCTCCCTCCCACCACCCCCCTGAAACCCTCCAGTCTCTTTCTGGTGAAAAAGATCACAGCAATACTTCCTCTTGTGGCATAAGGATGCCCAGAGACTTGCAGCTTGATGGAGGATGATGCTGTTCATGCTTGTGATTTAAACATGATGCAAAGCACTGACACTGGTCTCCAGGCTGCTCCACCTCGCCTGTTTCTTCAGGCCTCTTGGACTGTCCCGCGCTTGGACGGGGGCACCAGGTGTTCGGGCAGCGTGGGCGGCAGCTCGTGGCCCTCCAGCTTCACCTTGATCAAGTGGTTGGCCAGGGCGAACTCCTCGTCATCGAGGAGGCCATCTTTATCCACATCGGCAAGCTTCCAGATCTTTCCTAGGACCGTGTTAGGCAGCTTGGATTTCAGCATCTCCTTTTTAGCTGCACCGCCGGACACCTTGCCATTGATGGGAGAGAGGGTGTAGAAGATCTCGTCGTACGTGGGCTTGTCGCGACCCACCACCCACTCAATCTCATCGATGCCTTCGCTGGCGCCCTCTCCATAGCCGTGACCAAAGGGACCGCTCATGGTTCCCTCAAAGGCTCCACCCTTGACGGTCTGGCTGGGCATGGCAGCCTCTTCCTGACGCACCATGGCCATGAGACGGGCGATGTCATTGGCGAGCATGTCCTCTACCGACTCAAGAAGTTTGGGCTTCAGTGTTGCGAATTTTGAGAAGTCCTGGCCATTCAGCAGCTCCTGAAGTGACAGAGGGGCGAGGAGGGGGTTTGAGAGAAAACAGGAATTGGTGATAGAAATAGATCAGTCTTCAGTGGCTACCAACGGGAGCAGAGTACAAGAAGCAGGATTTCCTGACAAACCAGGAAAAATAAATCTCATCCCCGTCCTGGCCCATCCTGGAGGGCGAGGGCAGGAAAGAAGGGCAAAGATGTGAAGAGAGTAAAGGTTGGAAGGTCATTCTACTCTGAACCTGCTTCTAAAACTTACATAACATGCTGAAAATAGATTAAAAGTTGTCAGTTCATCAACTGTGTCTTCACAGTATCCTGTGTATGTATAGTATTTTTTATCTTACCTGCATCTTGGCGAGATTGGGGAAGTCTCCAGGTGAAATCTGGTGCTCCTTCTCAATCCTGTGATAGATCTCTCCCAGATTGGCTATCAGCTCCTTCTTTTTGGAGTCCTTTCCAAACACACTTGGCATGTCCTTCTTCAGAGAGCTGATAATATAGGCATGTACCTGGGCACCACAGAGGAGACACAAATATTTTCAGTGATTGTGTCGCTGCGCTTTTGTTGTAACTGTGGGGATTTGCAGAGGAAGACTCGACTGGAATCTCCACAATCTGTTAACACATAACTGTGTAAACATATAAATCAGAGGCTCTCTGATAGCACCAATTAAAATTCACATACACATCTACCCCTCCACTCGAAAATGTGTTTTGTTTGTCATTTCACTTGGATGTTTGAGCTTCGCTGTGCAGAGTTTGACACCAGAAGTCTGTTTTCACATTCATCTGCTAAAGAAGGAAGGTCGCCAGCGTGCAAACACCGACAATGAGGACTTTTCACACATATCTGGTGTCAGTGAATTTGAAGAGCTTATTTTAAGATTTGTTTACAAGTTAAAACCACAATACTGGACCCAATGTAGCATTCAAAGACAACTTAAAACACGGCTGAAGGGGATTTTTAAAGTTTGACTTGATGAATATATTAGACCAGTTTAGACCAGAAGCAGAACTAAGAAAACAAACCCTCTTCTCTTCTTGTAAGTAATAAAAGGTCAATGTTTTTTTTGAACTGGTGTAATCTTGAGACAAATTATTGTACTCACTTCTGCCTTTGGTTAAGAAACTAAACACTGACAAAGTTGCATAAAACAGGACATTTTTTGTTGAAATCACCTTGTGGGGCTGAACGACAGGAAATAGTGGGGAGAGTGTGAAGTACAGAATGAATGTAAAACCTGTTAATGAAGCACTTTATGAACAGCGTTGCTGGCCTGTTCAATAACCAGTGTTTGGTCCTGCTGAAAATATCTTGACGACTATTCGATATTCTGCCTTGACATTCTGTACAGATATTGATGTTCTCCAGAGGAAGAACCCTACTGACCATGGAGACCCCCTGGGTTTTCTACTAGTGCCACTATGAGGTTTGACTTTGTGGTTTTCATTGAGAGGTCTGAAAAGATATTGGATGGATTTCCATGAACCCCCCCAACTTTAGGTGAATTGTAATAACTTTGATCTCACTCTGGCTTTACATCTTCCTCCACCACAAAGTCTGAATGTTAATTTGTTCAGTTCTTTGTTCTGACAAAATTACATTTAAAATACCATCCCCATCCGCCTCAGTTGTACTTTGTTAACTGCTAATTAGACAATGTCAACATGTAAACACTGATACCACATCAAGATGAGGTTAGCATGGTCACTGTGAGTATGTTTGGTGATGAACTTAGCTAAATGTCTCACACAGCTGCTGGCATGGCCGTTTTAGTCTTAAAAGAATACTGACCTTGGCGAGGCGCGCTCGTTTGATGAGGTCATTGAGTTTCCTTAGTGCTGCGTTACGAGGCAACGATTGGATGTCCACAAACAGGTCTTGCTCCTCTGCCTCAAACAACTTCCTGTTGTCTGGGACCAACAGGGGCTGGGCCCAGAACGACCCAATGTACACGCGCACCACCTGGGATAAAGTTTGCACGAGTTAATCTCCACACATTTTACTGCTCACGCCCTCAAGGGGTGATAGCCACCTCTCCTGAAAGGAAATTCTTTCATAGGTCACACACATGACACTGCAATCTGCCTTGAGTGTGTAAGCGCACACAAAAATACATTTGCGTACTCAAAATAATAAACAGGATAAACAGTTGACAGTGAATCAACAGCAGGATTTCTTAAATGTGTCTGTTCTGTTTCATATCCTGTAGAGGATTCATAGTACAACCTCAATGTCAATTAATAATTCTCCACATGATCCAAAGGTTTTTCTGGGATCGGTTTATGAGTATTGCCCTAGATAAAACATTAACTAAGTCAGGGAAAAATCATAAGACAAGCTGGCTCTCACGGTATCAGGTGGAGTATGAGACAGATGATATAGAAACTTCAGTTTCATTACATTCAAACATGTCTGTCTTTTGTTACAATAAAAAACTGTGAACAATAGCTGCAATAATAACACTGAAACACAAAAGCACACATGTGAAAACGCTTTTTACTTCAGGTGTGTTGATGATCTTTCCCAAAGACCACATCAGCGCTCCGTAGACCCTCATCAGCTGCTGAGTGCTGATCTGGTCCGCCTTGTTCAGCACCACACGCATCTTGTCCTCGTGGTTCTTCAGAGCTCGGATCACCTCGGAGAACTCATCTGAGATGTCCAGCTTGTGGGCGTCGAACAGGAGGATGATGCGGTCCACACGCTCCGCAAACCACTCCAGTACAGCGGCAAAGTCATAACCTGGAGAAGGGAAAGATAAAAGACTAAAGATTAAAGCCGAAATCTGCCCAGACACTGGTGTGCCCTCTAATGACTTTCACTGCAGACTCGTTACTGGCTTTATTTACAGTCGATTCACTGGACTGACTGACTGACACAAGGTCAGAATACATTAAATACTGAATATATTTAGACTAAAAACAACTGTCAGACTGTTTTACAAAGGCTGCACCATTGCACCACAGGTCATTTGGATTTAGAAAGGCGTGTCATGTCAGCCCCTGCAGTACTTTGTTGTATAAATATTTGCCAGTTATTTTGAGAGTTCAAAAAACTAAAATAAAAATATATCAGCTAATATTAATGTTTAATTTTCTTGGTATAGAATAGATTTGTTGGAGATTTTGTTTTCACAAATAAATATCACAGATGAAAAATCAACTCCTCAATGCTCTTTGAAAGACAACATATTTAATAATGAGAGTGCATCTCTCGTATACCTCAAACATGGTTTTGCATTTATGTACTGAGAACTTATTGTCCGACATGTTAAGTGATACAAACTTTTTGCAACATGTTAATATTGGCCTAATATTGGTTGAATCACTTTTGATGATGAGGTGGAGAGAACAAAAGATTGTAAAATCTTAAATAAACAATAATAAACTCTTTTGATTTTGAATGAAACATGCATTTAGTTGGGTAAAATAGATGAGAAATTAATCTTTACTCAGAAAAATATGTGAAGTTTCTTTTAGTGCATGCTGTTCACTGATGGGCTTCTTCTATTACCACACTGGTTTAGTGCGTGAGATTTACTTCAGAGAAAAGCTGTTTAGTTTATTAATAATTTATAAATGTCAAGATTCCCTAAGAAGTCACAGAATAATTATTAAGTGGTGATCAATGCCTGTGACACTCACCAGTAAAACATAAATCTTGCACAGGTTACTCTGAGACCACCTCCAATTATGTCACACATTGTGAACTAATACTTACAAATAGTCCATCAAGTGGCCAAGGATGTTAAAATATTAGAAGCTACTCAATAGATTACCTTTATCTTTTTGGCTGGTGAGTGTAGGAAATCTACCAGCTAGATACATATTTGACCGGCATTTGACTGGTGGCTTTGTGTGCTGGCATGTATTACAATGGTGTGGAGACAAGAGTCCAAGCTGACAAAGAGCTCAATGACTCAGATTAGTCAATAAATTGTATATAAGTGCAGGTTTAATTGTGGCTTCTCCGTTCATATTCCAAGTCATGTTGATCCAATAATGTTTAGATAAGGACCATCAAGAGGCAAGGCTTTCTCTCCTGGTTACCTATTAACTAGCTTTACTGGGAGAGCAGGAGAGGCATTTGAAAGTAAAGACAGTTTGGACCCAAGTCCATTTGGAAACCTGACATGTTCATTCACAGCACACATTAGTCTAAGAAGCGAAATGACTGTTTTCAGCAAAGTGCCTTATAAAAGACAAGCCAATAATGGAAGAAAGAGAGCAAACATTTTAGGCAGACAGTGAATACAAGGGTTAAGAAAGAAGCTATGAGGTGTCGGTGATGACGATAACACCAGTCAGATGTCTAGTCTGAGCATTTATCTCACTGCTGGAGCAGAAACTCGTTGGACTTCTCACTTCCTGTGGTTTTTGGAGACACAACGGTACTAACTCAAATTGTATAAAACAGGCCTTTTTCCCTGAACTTTCCTTTGCCTCTAGGAGCTGGGCGGCCAGGGAGGAAGAGAGAATTATGGTTTTGATTAGCGTCCCTGTGTCATCTGATCAGAGAAGAATGCAGTTGCTCTAAAAGCTCATCTCAGCCGTCGCACAATCAGCGGCAGATCTGCTGCACATGCATTCCAACATGGCTGCCTTTTGTCTGCGTCTGAGCACATGTATACAAAAGAGACAGAGAGATACAGTCGACAGATGAAAAGTTAGAAAGACGGACTGAGATGAGATGAGATGAGATGAGATGAGTAAAAAAGGAGAGAGAGAGATGGGGGGTATGAGGGAGTAAAAGTGAAAGTAAGCACGAATGTAATAAGAGACGGACCCGGGAAAACACCTTCAGTATAAAAGCTGTTTGTCCCGGTTCATACGCATGACAACATGTGAAAGTAGAGGGGGATAAAAGGGGAATATTTTAAGTCCAAGATCCCCTGTGGGAGCCGTATGAGAACATTTGCTCATTCCCCTCCCTTAGGTCTGTTTTTAACACACAGAATCAGAGAGACAGCTGCTGAAGCTTAGACTTACTTATAGCACATAGCATCAACAACTGCTATGTGTCTAACATACAAACGGACATGCAGGGATACACCCACACACTCACAACAAACTTGGACAGGCCTCACATGCTCATCATCAACGGAGAGGAGATGAGCAGGCTGAAGAGTTAGTTTTCTAAAATATAGTGCTCTTAATAGAAAATACATTTCCATCTTGTGGATAATTACAGTTTATGGTTTAGACATTTTTAAGAAACATGCTTATTTGATTCATGTCTGAGATTTAGATTAGATTAATACTACCCTCATGTCAGTACAGTAAATACAGAGCTTCAGTTTCAGCATATATAATAGTGGTCTCAATCTTTTTGGCCAACTCTGTCAAGAAGGCAAAGGCTTCCAACTACTCTCCTATTGGTAAATGTTATGCTACAAGTTCTAAAAGTTTCAACTTGAGAAATCTTTCTGTTTTTTTTGCTGAATGGCAACATGAACACACTGAACGTGTCAGTACTCAGCAGTGACAATGGGAAAGACACCAACCAGTTCTGCAAAATCACAGTTTCATTATAGTTTTCATCACTTCACGGTTCGCTAAAGGAAGGAGCACTGAGCCAAACCTGCTGACCTCATCAAAAACAAGCCCACAATCATAGCATTATGCAATGAAAGGTCTTGGCAAACATAATTTCACTGTTTCTCAATGTAAAGCTCTTTGAGACTTGGAGTAGACCTTCAGACCACGCTGACTGATCGGGGCAGTATGCCGAGTACTAACACACACAGAAACAGACACACACAAATGCATGCCCGTCACACTTCAGCTGTACAACCCAATCAGTCCTGTTTACATATGACACAGTCAGAGTCAGTACAGTATGTCTGCGTAGTACAGTATTGTATCCATGTTTACACAGAAACAAGAGGATAACGTGCATGAGTGTGGGTGAGCATGAGAAAGACAGAGAGAGTATGTGTGTGTGCCTACGAGAGTAAGAATGTGTAAGTATGTATGTATAGAAACAAAACTGTCTGAGGTATGAGGCATCAGATTTCATCTCGTCCTCCTCTTTGTGGCCCGGGTCACCTCAACATGAGGCGGTCGTTTCATTCATACATACACTCTGTTTGGTTTCTTATCTAATTTACAATTGTGTGTTTACAGTCGCATCTCTGGCCTTTTCAGTGTCTTTCCCAACCATCCGTACTGTTTCTAAATCTCCCGCTGCTTCTTATTAGGATAGTGTGAACAGATTTTTAAGTGTTAAACAATGATTTTCCCTTCTTGATTCACATTTGATCTTAAAAATACTGATAAACATTTTCTAAAGCCTAAATTAAGATCTTCAAATTACTTGTTCTGTGTGTCAAAAACAAAAATTAACATATTAAATTGATAACAGCATAAGCCTATAACTAATGAACATTTGGCACTACTTGAAAAATGCCTTAAAATCAATTCTCCAAATAGTTGCAGATTAAGTTTCTGTTGATTGACTGTCATCTAAGATCTACTTCTTAATATTCTTCTTTGTTTCCTTCTTGCTGTGTCTCATGGGAATTCAGGCTCAACAATAAAGGACAGATTAACTGTGTATCAGCCCTCTGTGCAACACAGGCGGTGGGTGTGGGAGGGGGGCAGTCTTGGGAAACTCTCTGCTATGTTTGCCATTTTACTCCACATCCTTTCCCTAGAGTACACAAAAACTCTACTGCTTGTACGTGCACTTCCTCTTAAAGGGGCTCAAATCAGGTAGAAAATGCAGAAGCTGCGTTCAGCTGTGCTGCTGGTCCTCTGCCGGCGTTCAGTCGAATCATCAAAAGTGCGAAGAAAAAGTGTGAATGTGGCAATTCTGAAGTGCCCCTGTAGGTCACTGAATTGTTGGAGCACATGGAGAAATGGATAAAAATATGAATTGATTTCTTTCCACAGAGAAAAGGGAAATGACTCAGATGTAAAGTGATAAATGATACAGCACAGGAGAAAAACAGAGGCCGCACGCACAGCCACATACAGGAAATGTTTTCATTATTGCTGCTCATTCAGTCTTTTAATATAAACCTAGCTATAGCCTGAAAGCAGAAAGAAAAGAAAAAACATTTTTAAAAAAAGGGAAGGATGTGAAATGGGATGGTACTGGGTTAGAAAACCGCAGGTAGAGGAAATTAACTTCAAAGTTGTTTGGGCCCTCTCCTTGCACATGTCAAGCTGTGCAGGTCTCCATCGAATTTACATGACCTGTTCAGACTTTGACCTGAGGGCCTTAAGAGTTAAGTACAGGTTTGACTGCACTGTGAACCAGGCTGCAACAGTTGACTTTGTAGCATTCATGTCAAACAGAAACACCAGCGACCATATTAAAGACAGGAAGAGTAAGTCGGCTGTTTAAGTTTCCTTTGCATATTTGAACTCGTGATTTCCTGTGGGTTTGGTTTGAATGTGTGCGAGGTTTTCTGTTTACTCTTTTTAGCATTTTAAAGCAGAGAGGGTGTGGCTCTGTTAAACAGTTGTAGTACAAGTGAGCTGGCAAGTTAGAGTGTGAACATTATTTTACATTAGGCAGACCTCTGCTTATCCTCTGTTTCTCCCCAGACAGGATTCCAGGAGTATCGATGATACTGATGCTCTCCAGGACCGGGTTAGGCATCTGGGCGCACATGAACCTGCCAAAGAAAACAAGCGGGGATGAGAGAGGGGGATGGTGTAGGGGGGCAGCGAGAGAAGGGAGAAAAAGAAAGTAAAAGAGAAAGAAGGAGAGAACAGAAAGAGAGGGGTGGTGGGAGAGAGGCAAAAAAACAGCTGGGTTAGAGTGCTTATACATAAGCATAAAAAGCATAGCATTAAACAGACATTATTCTGGAGCTGCTCAGTGACAACGTCCATGTTCTTGGGCACCAACATTAGTGAAATACCTTTGCTCGAAAAGATATACAGCTAAAACACAACGTAGCTGTGGGTGGAAAGGAAACATTTGCGTTCAGGGTGCTGCCACTGCCCTAGTTTCAGAAGTCATTTCACTTGAAAATACACAACATTTACATTTTGATTATTAGCCCATAAAGTGGGTAGATTTTAATTATTTTAGCTTTATATTGATACCATGGTTGCTAATTAAATTATTTTCATTTTTTATTAATCTACCTATTCATTTAAAACTTAATCATAAATTATTTGGTGAATAAAAATGTCAGAAAACAGTGAGAGGTGCTCGACCACATGAGACAAAGAAAAGATATACATACTCTTCACACGATGGAACAAGTAAGTATTGGGCTTCTTTTTTTTTTTTAAATTGATTATAAAAATGACTTATGAATATTTTGTTGGTTTGACTGATTAATCAGTTAAGTATTTCAGCTGTAGTTGACCTTTTGGATACTTTTTCCCCACAAAAGAGTGAAACTATGTGATGATACTGTCGGATTTTCCAAACTGTTCTGTGCAGGGGGAGGGAGGAGGACTTTCTTGTAGGAGGTTACCACTGATGTGTGAATGTTGATGGGAAACACTTGGACAATACATTTAAAGTTCTGAACTGTAGGCCTGAGTCATTCTCAAAGCCACACAATTCACGACACAATGGCTTCCTTTAAACTGGGATGCTGAAGTTGAAACGTTAAAGAGGGAACGTCTGTGACAGAAATCGTGCCAAGACACACAAACACACTCACACAAACACAGACAGATGTACGCACTGTGATGACTGAGTTTGCATAAACCCCTGGTGTCCCACTCAGGACAAAGACAGGGATTGTTAAGAAAGCGCCCACAGCTCAGAGTACTACTTCTCGCTCTGCTGCCCTTCCACTCCATCTGAACCGATACTCACAACATGAGCTCAGAGGCATCGGGTCATAAGACCGGGAGAACCGTGCATTCACATTCCTGCTGCAACCACACGCACACATTTGACAGAGATCCCGTACCACATGCAGGGAGGAAAAAGGAAAAATCCAAGGACAATGGACAAGTCAAAAAATATGAGAGAAGGGAGACCCTATGCTTGGTATTACATTACAGTAACAGGGACTGCCAAAGATAACAAACATGAAGATTTTTCCACTCCCCCTCATAGCTGATGGCGAATGATATGCAGTTGGAATTTTTGGCAAAGGTTTTCCATTGAACTATCCATCCCTACATTTTCCACACTGAGCTTGCAGGGAAAAAATTCTCAGATGAACCCGAGCTGAAGTTCTTAGAAATAGAGGACCCCTACAAGGCTTGAGTCCACCCCCCGCAATAACTCCCCCCCAAGAGTTCAGAGGTCCTTCACCACTTAATTTTCTCTCAGGAAGGTGAGAAGTCCATCCTCTCTGGCATGAACTGCCCGGGTTAATAATCCACATCAGAGCTCTCATGTGATAGGGAGGTGTGGCTTCAGCTCATTACAGATCTTCCTCTCATATTCAAACTTCTGACCTATGACCTTCACTCACATCGTAACCTCAACTTCCCGTGGGGAGAGAAGAGGAAACAGGGCGGCTGACGCCATCACTGGGTCACAACCGTGTCCCTTTTCCTCTAAAATCTTGGCCTGGTGTGTGAGTAAATGATCTATACATCACATAGATGTGTGTCCACACTTGTGTGCTGGCGTGTGTTTGTTTGTTATGCGCCGTGAGGCCGTGAAAGTGTCAGCTTGTATCTCAGTAAAGTGCAGACTCAGTGTCCTGCAATAACAGGCCAAAAGTTGGACAGGACAGGGCAGGACAGCGTGGGCCAGGGTGGGCCAGAGCGGAGCTTCGACTTTGCTGACACTAGTTTTACTGACTGATGGCTCACAGAGAGCACAAACACACTGAGACCCTCTGACTGCAGTGCTGGCTTAACTAAAGGGCAGTGGGGCAAAAAAAAAACCAAAACAAAACAAAAAAAACAAGCAGGTTTATCTAAAGGTGGAGGTTACTTAGTACAAATCAGTGCAGGTGCCACTGAATCACTGAGAGGAAAAAAAATCCAAACTAGTAGAATACTCCTGCTGATATTTTGGGAAATCCAAGAGAAAACTGTAGGTGTGCAGATCCCATGCCTGATTTCTGTTTACTTGTTTCATAAATAACTGATTACACTGAGGGTAAGCCCGTCTGAGGCTGGTAGTTAAAGGCTAATATGCAGGTTAAATGACTATGGTTGAGGAGGACACAACTGAACTGTGCTGAACGAGAGGTTGAGGGTTCCTCTGACATGGTATTTTCTCATATGCCTATAAATCAGTCAATTTATAGTCTGATCCTTGATGTCTCCAACCTGCTTCCATGAGTAAAAACACGATCAACCAACCAGCAGCTGAAAGCCAAACCCAAATACTTTTGGCTTCCAGAGGGGAAAAGTGGAAAACTGGCCCGGTCGAAGCCAAAAACAGCCGAGCTCCAAATGCTTGTCTGGATCAGGTCCTCTACAGGAGTTTTACCAACTGTGGCCCTAATCTGGTTTGTACGCAATCACAACTGATTAATTATATATTTGGCAAAGACATACACAGAGCTGTTCAAACAGGTTGTGCACCTGCTGTTGTCATACACACATTTTCTGTTATGTGTGATCATGTGAGCTTTTCCTCAGCCTGAATATGCTTCAGAGAAAAAAAGATGCAGACGCAAAAAAGGAACCACAAGTCCTATGATAGTGTAGGACTGCATCCAACAGTTTGACAGATGATGCTGCAGCGGACAATAGCCTTTGTTTATACACAATCTTATCTGGTTTCCCCTTGAGTCTGTAATAACCCTTAGAGAAGTGAATCGTTGCCTATGAAGTCCCTCACTCTTTTAAAAAGGGTTTGACTTTTCCGAACCTGACTGATGCCATTTGGCAGAAAGTTGCACTAATGCAAGATAAGGAAAACACTCCACATAATTGAGGGAAGGGATCGGAGTGGAGAAATAGGAAATTAGGCCAAGCTGGGGAAATGTCAACTTGAGTGTTTGTACTAATACAGCATGTGGCCACACAGCCCGCCTGATAATCTGAAGCTAATAACAGATTAACATCCTGACAGTCCACAAGTGAGTCATTTGTCTAATATGTGTCCGTCCGTTGGACTGTTCCTGTTCAGGGGAGACACCACGCTGGCCACTGGGTGGAGAAGGGACATGCCCACATCCTCTACGAGAAGTGACACCATCAACAATCATTAGTCGCCTGACGTCATAGCAAAATCCACTCACAACAGACTGGATTAAGGTGTTTTAAAATTTCACTAAGCACCGTCACACAGGATATGACTCACAGCACCTCATCTATCTCACCTTGCTCACCTGATTTTGATTAAAATTTCTTATTCTCAGTAAAGACTTTCCACTGTGCTTCTCTTGGTTTTCTTTCTTTCACTTTCTCTTCTGCTTTTAGTTTGCTGGGTCACCACTTCTGTCAGGTGTTTGCCCACCTGAGTGATACCTCTGAGTCATTTTAGTTCTGGCAATGAGGAACTCTGTGTACCAGACTCTGACATCAGGCAGAATAACATGCTTAACTGTCACTGAGTGGTTTATAAAAAAAAAAAAAAAAACTCTGGGAGAGGCTCACTTCCAACTAAGCTTGCATTTGTATGAGGTTCTCAAATAAAAAGTTCAGCACTTCTTTTGGTTTTGCTTGATAACGAATTGAATATTTAGGGGATTTGGGTATTGGCCAGACAAACCAGGACATCTGATGGTCATCAACTATCATGAATGCCATTTTTACTGTTATCCAATGTTCTAGAGACCAAACAATTATCAAAAATAATTGTTAGATGCTGCCCTCCTTGACACCATTACTATAACCTTAATGAAACACCCGCTGTCTCAATGAACAGCACCGGAAGATAGTTAGTCAAGCCAAAACCTTTAACCCTTTTGTGATAAGATGTCTTGAGGCCTGCTCACAGGTAAGTGAATAAGGGAGTTGGCCCGTCGGCTTCTACTGATGAAGTAACACTTATATGACCAGGGGGTGCAAAACTCACAGCACAGGCATCCGAGGCCAGGACAAGGTCATTCTGTTGCCTAGCAACATCAACCACGTTGAAGGGGCCACACTGTGACATTAGGACAAAGATGATCTGTCACCAGCGGCCCTCCTAGCTGCTCTCAGGAAGAAGTGCCAGCTGAAGGACAAGGTGTGGAGGTGTAGAGTAGGCGGACTTGATCCAAAGTGAAAGGACTTCCTCGTCAATGAGATAAGCTGCTGGAAAGCACCTTCCTGTCCTTTTTTTTGCTTTTCCATACACAGACTGGCTCTTCCACTTTGTATACTGACAGCAAATACCCGCATTCCCAAAAGATGATGAAAGAGGGGAAAAAAACTCTCTCTCTCACACACACAATCACACACACACAGGGCCATTGGGAAAATTGAGCAAGAGCATACTGTGAGCTTACCTTTAAAAAACAAAAAAACATGCTACGTGCAGGGACACGTAGGAAGGACATTTAAAGAGGGCTGCCCTCTTGTTATGGCATGTTACTACACACACACAGCTGTGCCTACTAATGATACTTCAAACAGCCCTGACACTGACATGTCATCAGATCACCTCGGTCCCACATGTATGAGAAACTACAAGACTCTCTTGATATAATCCCCAGTGAATTACATTTTTCACATTGCTCAGTGTAAGCTCTTTAAAGTGGCTTGGGGATTTGGCACTGACTGTATAGACGTGTGTAAATATATGCAGTTTGAGAGCTTTACCTGTTGAGGAATGCGTTGCCGAAAGCGTTGAGTTTGCGGAAGGGCTTCTTGGGGTCGACCACCAAGGCATTGCCCGGGATCACCCCATCCTGTTCGCCGTGCATCACCGCGATGAAAGAGTCCGTGGTGGGCTCGGGGCCAATGCGCATACCGGGGAAGTCCTGCTCCATGAGGTGCCGGATGAAGGTGGTCTTCCCGGTGGAGTACTGCCCCACCAGGAGCACCATGGGCTTGTTGTCGAAGTCGGCGTCCTCCAGAGCGGGGGAGTGGAAGTCGTGGAACCGGTACGTGTCCTCCAGCGGGAACAGCTTGGTCCGGTAGAGCCGCCGCAGACCCTCCGACACATTTTGGAACAGCTCCGGGTCCTTCTTCAAGTTTTTCCTGAACATGGTTGCGTTTTTTTTATTTTTTGTGCCGGTCTCCGCTTGTTTTTTTATACGTACGCGCCTGGTGGATGTCTCTCACCGTCCGAGAGAGCAGCTGGTATGAAGCACACGGCTGGGCGAGGTCTTTGGAAGTTTTTTTTTTTTTTTGTCCCCACCCTCCTCTTCTCTAGCTCCTTCGGCGGAGGACTCCCTCTCCAGCTGACGTTGGAAGACACGCAGATAGCCAGCGACACTCCTCCGCAACCCCCCCGCCTCTTCAGGAGACAGATATCGGGTGATAAGACGCGTCTTTTCAGGCAGAGTGACCGTTACAACTTTCTGCTAGCCGTTAGCTTAGCGCGGTCGCTTAGCAGCCGGCTGTCAGTTGGTGAACCGAACCACCAAGGAAGGCTAGCACCGGAAACACGTTTTTCATAATAAAAGCCTGAACCATGCCCCCCAGCGCAGGCTCCGAGGTATTACAGCTGGCACATAGTTAATAATAGTACATTAAAATCACCAGTACGACGGTGTAAAATTCGCTCTTTCACTACAAAAAGCAACAATTCACTTAAGCAAAAGTTCAACAGAGGACGCCAATTTGCAATACTTTATACTGCAGTATTGCCAATTTTACTTCAGGGCTCACTAAGATATCTGAATACGCCCTCCACTGCTTTTGTCTTCATTTGCAATACCTCTCACCCCAAAAGAGCCACAATAACACATTTCTATTTGTATTTTTCCACAATTTTCAGTTTTTGAGTCACTGTTTTGAGCCTTTGAAAAGCTTGTGGTCTGATACTATCATAGACATACAAATGAAAGCATTTGTTAATGCCAGTGATACTTCCAGTAACTTGTCAGTGACTTCCTGTCCATTTATTTTTAACATTCGCTCTCATGTCCACATGTGATTTTGGTTTTAATTTCAAGTGGCTGTATCTAATTGCACGCATACGGCCGTAGCAACGTGACACATTTACTTTCAGTTTTGCTTTTCCTCGTGTGTATTTTTCATACGGTTCTCAGTTTTCGGTTTCTGATTGAATTCATACATTTGTGACTGAAAAGATCCATTCTAAGTTTGTTCTTTTGTTTTACTGGCATCAGTCACATAAAGCACTTGAATTGACAGCAGTATGAAAGCAGGACAGTTCATTCATGTCTCAACCAAAACATCCTCTTCTCATTCAACCCTCAATGCTGAAAATGAAAAGATGATTACATTCTAGTCCTTTAAGGTGCCATCGCGTCAATGTGAAAGTCTGTAGTTGGCTTTAATATAGAATTATGTAGATTTTGTAT
>JAOXYL010000065.1:11656007-11668352 GCA_028564955.1 Terapon puta | reverse complement strand
AAATACTATTATGTTATTATTCTAGGAAGTAGTAAGTATTATAGTTTGAAATATAATACAAACAGAAATGGAATATAATAGTTGAGGCAATAGAATGCAAATGATTTTCTTAGTTTAAATTTTGCACCAAAACACCTAAACAAATTCCTTACATGTGAAAATCTACTTGGCAATAACCTTATTTCTAATAAATTCTTAAGTAATCCATTTTACTACACATTACAACAACACAAATGTTAATTCCTACATTTAATCAACCTGGCTTTTTATTACGGCCTCAATAAATATTCAATCAAAACCAAAAATTGTTTTACATTTGGTCAACTTTATTTTCACTTGGTCTCATCTTTTAGTAGTACATCTGACAACTTTGATTGACAGCTGAAGTCTGTTTCTTCACTTCCTTTTCCACCAATTCAAGCAGTCGCCAACAAAATTGTATCAACATGTAAGATTGTGATCATAAAAACAATCAAGGAGACAAACTCATAGAACAAAACTCCTAAAAAAGTTGGGACGCAATCCAGAGCCTCCAGAGAATCATTCAGACATTTACAACTCCTCAGTGTGCATTCAGGATTTATTTCTGTGTAAGAAACTGACAATTGCTAGTGATCCAAAATCCAAATAACAAACTGGAGGCCCTGGACATCTATTAACACATGAAAATCTAAACAACTTTTAAGTTCTCACTCCTCAAGTGCATTAAAAATAATCTAGTAAACAACGCTGGGGAAAAAAAGAATAAAACAAAGAAAGCACGTCAACAGGATGACCCACAAACATCAGTGGTTCAGCCCCCTGAAGTTGAAAATCTCCCTCTCTGTGCAGCAGTTGAACGACCTGATTGATGATGATAAAACATCTTCTATGCCCACAAAGTCATCACTGGCGGATTCAGGGAGAGGTCAGACAGACAATGATTTCTTTCCATTTTGTTGCATTCGGAAAACTAAGCTCTGCTGGAGGAAAGTTAAGTGCCGCTGGTGAGCTCTCCCCGAAATACATGAAATGTGGCATGAGTAAAAGCAGGTCGAGCTGTTAGCTGACTGAAGTGCTTGGGTTGAGAGGGATGGAATGAAATTCTGAGTCACAAAGAGATAATAGAGGGACTCACCAGCAGGTGGAGCATGTGCTTTGAATGTGAACCTTCATTTTAAATAATATTTTAACAACCCCCCTCTAAACAGTGATCTTTCTTTTGAGTATGGAAATACATGTGGACAATTGAAAAAAAAAAGTGCCTGAATGTTTTCTTTCTTAACCCAAAGATTCAGTACAATGACATGATTTGCTCAGTTGTCGTTTATCGGAAAAATGTTACAAACAATTATCTATCTAACAGTAACCCTTTTTTAAAATAAAGGTATTACAGTGTAACTGAACACAAAAGGGACATGGCAGAGACGTTACGTGGCTCAGTTTGACTGACTACATGGATTTGTGTGTGTGTGTGTGTGTGTTGTGTGTGTATCTGATGTGTTTGTTTATCTCCCCATGGTGGCTCTCCTGCTATCTTGCTTTATTTAATCGTGGGTGTCGGCGCCTTGTGTCCTCTTCAGTCCATTTCAGTTGTTTTCTCCCTCCTGCTCCTGTCTCCATGGTTACTGCAGCGTCACGGTCCAGTCTACCCCTGCGTTCATGCCGGGCTTGCGGAGCGTCAGCACCGACATGGAGGCGTCAAAGTCGAACTCAACCTGGCTCTCCTGACCATCTGCGAAAGACAGGAAGAGGCGGTATTAAAGAAAACGCCACAGTCAGACTTCTCCAAAACATTTCGGAGAACTCTCAGCTTCAAGACTGAATAAAATATTTTTTTAGTATAACTGAAGGGAGTTAGTTTTGAAAGTAGCTGATTCGTTGGCGCATCGGCAGCTAAAAATCAGATATGAGGAAAAAAAAAAAAAAAAAACAGAAGTTCCATACTGATTTAGTTAAAAGTTACAAACTATTTAGCAAACTCCTCTTTAAAAGGGCAACTGTGGATTCAACTTAAAGTTAGTGGGAAGATTCAGTCTAAAATGAAGCAACATGTGAGCACGAACATGTGAGAAGAATGCTATGTTATAAAACAAACAAAATATTAAGGCACTCACCTGCAGTCACAAGTGTGACGATGCTGGGCTTGCTGGCTCCCAGAATGATGATACGTTCAATCCAGGAGCGGGTGGAAAACTGGGCGTCTGGAGCCAGATTACTGTGAAGCACGCAGAGACGAGGATTTAATATTCAAGAGGTTTTTCCAACAAAAATGATAAAGTAACCCACCCCTACAAGACAAACTTTTTGTATTGAACTGAGAAGACATGGATCACTCACGAAGAAGAGAGGGCGTTGTTGGCAAAGGACAGTCGCCTGTGGATGAGCTCCTTCTTGTTGTAGTTGAAGGTGTGGCCATCGTCTATGTAGAGCTCGCCCTCTGCAGTTCTCTGTCAAACGAAAAAGGCAAACAAACATGAAGATGCTGTCTCAAGTAAAAAAACCTAGATAAACAAACAAACTAGTAGCAGGTAATGTCTTGCTGCTTTCATCAGGGCGTGTCCAGTTGAGTCACCTGGGCGTTAAGAGCCACAAAGAGAGTGTAGGGATCGTGCTCCATGCAGGTGGAGGACCTGCGAACCCGAAGCTTCCTTGGAATAATGGAGCCGCCACGCTGGAACACGGGGATCTGAGAAGATGACAGAAGAGCTTCATGTTAAAACCAGAGGAGAGGAGGAAAACTGTTGAAACATGAGGAGGGAGCTTGAAACGTAGACATGTGAAAATTAGCACTGAATCATTGCAAATAGGCAATTAGTGTTGTAGGAGAACGTGTGCATCTCGGTGCGTCTTACAGAGCTCATGGTGACAGGGATGTAAAGGTTCTGGGCTCCGTTGTGCTTTTGGAAGGTGTGGATGTCAAACCAGACCTGAGGAACACACAAACACGAATACAAACTGAATAACTGAAGAAAAATGAAAGAAATGACACTGACACACCAGAGAGACACAGTAACTATAAGATGCATTAGAGTCTTCTCCTTCTAACCTCGTCTTTGCCAGGCAGGTAGGCGGTGACTCCCCGGGCTCCCTCTTCAGTAACTGGGTGCACCAGCAGGTCTCTCCCTGCAGAAGAATGAAAAAAATATCAGTGGATCTGATAATCGTTTCAAACCACATCATACAACCCATTCCATTATCATGTCACAACAATACACAGATATTGGCTGCAAAGATTCTGCATTAACATTAATGTTTTTTTAGGGGATCATAAGCAGGTCTCTTGATGGATCCCTTCAAACTAGACAGGCACTGTAAGGAAAACATTAAAAGTTTTGGTGTTTTGTGTCTCACCGATCAAGAATTCGTCATCCAGAGCAAAAGTAGCAGGATCCTGAGGATACTCCACCCACAGTGGTCTGCGACAGAGATTCACATGTGAGCGGTGCCGAGTGACAACAGTTTCAACCACATCAAAGCATCTTAATTAAATCTACAGTGAATTAACGCCAACGTCTCAATGTGGTGTTGAGGATTATCAAATCGGTGAAGAATTTTCTTTTATGTTCAAACTTCTGTTTTAAAATAATGTGCACTTCTGTTCTATAGTACTTGTGCAGTCACACATTAAACTGGTTTTCATGCTCTGTTCCGTCAGGTTTAATCACTGATCTGAGGGGTCTAGCATAAATGTATTATTACACTGCCCAATGATGTTGGTACACGGTTTAAATAAATACTTTTATTTTTGAATAACAAAAATTTGAGCAGATATACAGATTAGTATGTGCTGAATGAAGTTTACAACTGTCATTAACAGGAAGTAGTTTGGTTGAACGAGGCTACTTAAACATGACTAATATGACCTCTAAATGTTCAGTATAAAAAAAAAAAATAAAAAAAAAGGTATTGATGTATGTATCTGTATTGATATCTGGATTAAATTTGATTCATACCACTTTGGTGATTTTGCATTTAACCACTCAGTAAGAAACCCAGAAAGAGACACAAACTCACCTCATGACGGGTTCTCCAGTGTAGTGAGTGTTGTAGAACTGCTGGTACCAGTACGGCAGGAAGGTGTAGCGCTGACGTACAGCCTCACGGATCAGGGCCGTGTTTTCCGGGCCAAACAGCCAGGGCTCGCGGCGTGGTGTGTCCAGGTGGGCGTGGGCTCTGAAGAACGGCTGGTACGCACCCGTCTGGTACCAACGCACCAGCAGCTCGCTGCTCGGAGACTTGAAGAAACCACCGACATCAGCTGCGAGACAGATGGGGGGGGTCAGTGTTAGTGTCAAAGCTGGGCTGTCCAGTCATTGGACCAGTCTGGCCTCTTGAGAGCTTCTATTTTTTCTATAATAACTGGAACTGGAAGGAGGATCAACGTTTGCCTTTCTCATACTGAGTCAACTTTATTTAATCCAGGTCCAGTAGTACAATACAAAATGCTTGATCTTTTGAGTACAAACTTCATGCTAATTTAACCTGTGGCCGGACAACAGGGTATGTATGAGTCACTGTGGTGCCGCCTCATGCAATTTATCAATGAACGTTTCCATGACAACATGAACAAACAAACACTCAAGTCAAATTATTTTCAGATTACTTATTTTAATGGAGAACAAACTGTGCTGCCTTGCTGTATGTGTGAAATTCAACACATTATTGAGGGTAATAATGAATATTACCTCCCTGCCATTTTGATTAAATGTAAGCTCTAAAGAGGTGTTACATGTTACGTAGAGTACATTGTGTGCAAGTGTGCTGTACACTTCCCCCTCTCTATTTCCTTCAGGGAGCAGCAGTGCGACAGCAGACTGTAAAATCTTCTGAACACTCACCGCCACAGAAAGAGATTCCAACGAGGCCCAGACTCAGACACATGGGGATCGAGATCTTCAGATGGTCCCACTCAGCAGCATTATCTCCTGTCCACACAGCTCCTAAAGACAGACACGCACTTTAACACGAGGTCTGTTTCATAACGCAACAGTGTTAGAAGAGAGTTACACCCATTTGATCAACACAAAAGTCTTTGGTTACAGTGTAATGGCTTTTCTTTTACAGGATGCTACAACTTAGCTTCATATAAGAACTAAAGGCCTTACCGTAGCGCTGTGACCCAGCAAAGAAGGCTCTGGTCAGGACAAACGGCCGCTCAACTCCTCCTGACCTCTGGATCAGACCCTCCGCAGTGGCCATTTGCTGCAGGTTGTACACGAGATAATCAGTGTGGATATTTACACATATCTGATTGTCAGAGCACATTTTGGTTCTCTTTCGAAATAGGCTGGGGGCTATGACAGAACAACAATATCAGCGAGATTATTTTAAAACCGCCATCCTACAGATGGAGAATGGTAGCAGAACATCAAGGAACACAGTGATTTTTATTTATTATTCTTTTATTTCTATTTCCACCTGTCCAAAGATGCTAATGTCATTTTATTTTGCTAACCACTGATTTGTGTTTCGAACTGCACTGTACTGTACTGTTTGTTGCACGATACTAACACTTAAGATCCACTGTCATTTGCTCCATTAAATCAACTACGGTGGCCCATGAAACACAAATACTCAAACTGTTTAAACATTTAATGGAAAGGTTTCTGTCAACACACCGAGCCACAGACTAACTGAGTGTGCACTCACCACATAGAAGCCGTACAGGTTGTGGACATCACGGTGCTCCCAGGCTCCGTGAACTGCGTCTTTGTGCATGGTGACCTCCGGCCCGTTGAAGACGGACGGCTCATTCATGTCATTCCAAGTATACAGATTCTCCATAGAACCCTGGAGAGCGGAGAGAGATTGGAGATGTAAGACTCAAGGACAAAGTGCTGTTTTAGAATGATGTTTGTTGCTTGTGAAAATTCCCACAAGCAACCCACTTAAAGTTTTAAAAAAGATCTGCTGTCATTCTTATCAATCTGTGCGCACTCTTCACATGGAAAGCTGTCACAGAAAAACAACAACATCTTTAGTATCCACTTGCCCTCCAGACTCACCTCATACTGGTCGTAGGCGAACATGCTGGCCCACCAGGCCCTCATGTCTGCACGAGTGAAGTCTGGATAGCCAGCACTACCTGAAGGACATCATCCGTCACAAAGAGAATGAGAAAACACAGAAAATGAGGGAAATATTCACTGCAATAATAAATGCCACACTTCTGAGCAAGGATCCAGTTCATTAAGTATATTTACGACGATTTATTTTCTGGTGATTGATGTTGAGTTATCAATCTCTTACCAGGCCAGCACCAGCCCTCGTAGTCTCCGCCATCTTTGTTCTTGATATAGAAACCCCGAGAGCGGATTTCATTATGGATCTTGTAGTTGCTATCTACTTTGATATGAGGGTCCACGATGGCCACCATCTATCAAAAGCAGAAAATCTTAAGTGTCAAAGATATAGGTGCCTCCATGTACATATCTATAAATAGATACTGAACAACTTTGAAAACACCAAAATATTTGGTACAGTGATGTTGCACCATTTGTCATTCGTACCTTGCGTTTCTTGTCCACAAGACCCTGCAGCATTTCCTTCGGTGATGCAAACTTGTGTGGATCCCAGGTGAAGTAACGCTTGCCATCCGTGTGCTCGATGTCGAGCCAGATGAAGTCATAGGGGATGTCGTGCTCGTCAAAGCCTGCGTCCACTGTCTGCACGTCTTCCTGGTCATTGTAGTTCCAGCGGCACTGGTGGTAGGCAAGAGCAGAAAGGGGAGGGAAGGACTGGGTGCCTGCGGGATGACATGACGGGAGAGGAGGAAGTCAGTCGAAATCTGATCTGAATACTGGTTTCAGGTTGCAAAACATGTTGAGGCTTTATCTTTGGGGGAATGCTGGATGAAAAAAAAACAATGATTTTCCAAACACATCAAAAACTGAGCCAATGCCTTTGTATTAAATATCTGAAACACTGAAGATCTTAAGCAGATTCTACTCTTTTCATAGTTAATGATCAACTTGATTTAAGTGGATGAGCAGGTTTAAATCAATGAATTAATGGTGTCTCTTCATCAAAACAGTCACAGCTATTCAATCTGTGCATTAAAACAGTTAAACAAATCTAATTGAAAAATGTGTTAAATATCTCTGAAACACTGAATTTTCTTCACTTTCTTCCCCTACAGTGCATGATATGAACTTGAGTATACACAACGTACACTTGAAGGAGAAAATGACACTTGTGTGACCGGCATGAACTACTGGAACCATTTTGTGTCCTGGGAAAATGTGGGTTAGTCGTCCATTTTCCTACCTGTGAGGGAGGCATACTGAGAGAAGATATCTTTGGGTGTCGGTCCAAGCATAATGAAGACGTCGATGATGCCACTTTCAGAGATCCAGCGCACATCTGTCTGCGGTGTTTCACTGGAGCCCTGCACGTAATCCAGCATTTTTCCAAACACAGTCTGGAGAGAGACAACAGTGAGTGAGGGGAGCGCTTTTGTTCAACAGACATTCACTACTGGCTATTTCATGGCAAAACAATCTCAGGAACAAAGGAGTAAGAGGAAAAAGGGGACTGACCTTTCCAGCTGTGTTAGAGCTGATATACACCCAGGTCTCGGCAGCATTGAGCCAGAAGATACCTGTGGTCCTTTGGGTGTTGTGGGCCAACATGACGGGGACAGCACCATAAAGGGCCATGGGGTTATACAGCTCGTACTGGAACACATCCAGGTTGTAGAGCCGATACGGATCTCCATTACTGGAACAAGAAACACAAACTGTGACTTGATCCTGTGATGTGCCAGCCAGTGTAAAACCACATTCAAACTTCATTTTGTATGTGAAATATGACTCGACACTCACTCTGTTGTTTTGAGTCTGAGGGTATCTGCGTGTTCTGGGATGCCGAAGACGTGCTCCACGCCCGGCAGTGAAAAGTCTAAACTAACAGCTGATGGACCTTTTGGGGGAGAGAAAAACCACAGATAGCAAAGTAGAAAGAAAGTCATTTAATGGCAAAAACATCATACCCATTTACTTCGCTAAAACCCCTCCCCACTGCACACACACCACTGCTAGTTAAGCTAAATTAAACTATGACTGAAAGTATAAGTAGGACTTACCATTAGGTTTGCTGTCTGAGTGCGATTTAAAGGTTTCCTCCCACATCCCCTCTTCTACTTTCTCTTCCTCTTCTTTTGCTGTCTGGAAGGCAAACAGGGAGAAGAGACACGTAATTTCAGTACAGTGCTGGCTGAGACACAGCAAAGAAATGGTGCGTTTAAAATTAAAAAAAGGAAGAGGAAACAAAAGAGCTGTTTGGTGTGCAGTACCTCGGCCTGGTTTGCCGGATCAGCCTCCTCTTTCTTCTCGGCCTCTGGGTCTGCCTGACTGCTCCATGGCGCAGGGAATGAAGGGAGGGGTGGGGAAGGGGACGTAGGAGAAAGAAAAACACGTCATCTTGGAAAAATAATGCCATCTTGTGTTGAGTAACAATATATGGGAGTATAGTTAACTATGATAAAAGGAAAAGGACATACAAACTGGGAGGTTGGTGGAAGGCCCCGGCTCAACAATGACAACTAAAACATACTCTACGTGGTCTTTAACAACAAAGGGGACAGAGCAACTCCCTACCTTGTGGCTATTTCAAGCTAGGCATTATGGGACAGGACCTCTAGAGGCTGTGGCATGTAACACCCGCAAGGCTCCTTACAGAACAAAACTGGTACCCAGGGGAACCCACATGTACCACGGTGTAATCGAGGCCATCGCATTGCACTCTTCAAACAAGCGCTCATGCAGAGGCAGCCTGAGATGCCATATTCACATTTCAGTGGAAAAACGTGGCTCTTGCGCTGCACATCCTGTTTTGCTCCTCGCAGGATTCAAACTGATGACGCAACAGCAGAGCTGGAGACTTTTTATTTTTATTGCACACGTTCCTCTTACTCGTCAAAACCCGTTATCTAAACGACCCACTGTTAAACACGACCGCCAGCAGTTCTCCAGCCAGCTCTGGTAAGCTAACTTCTTGCCAAATCCTCACCTCCACATTTATTTCATGTTTGAACTTGAGTTCTTAAGCCCCAATCAACGCTGACTCAAGTGACATCACCTTCTGACATTTAACAACTTTTTTCCCCCCATAGGCAGCAGCACTAATCAAAATCTGCAAACAGATTTTTATGTGCAAAATCAGAGCTCCTTTTTTTAAAGTTCTAAACATACCAGGTACATGAAAGTCCTGCTGACCAAGATGTAATCCTTTACAGTGGATCAATCACCATCGAGACTAAACAGAAACAAAACTAGCAAGAAAATATGCAGACTGACATTTTCCCCCGTTTTCAGTTTGGTCTAAATATGATGTTCTAAAAATCTGACAGCTTTACTCAGTAACACGACTCACTAAAACGGTCTCAATCTTAAACTATAACCACACTTCACACAGTAGATCAGAGCAGGACTGTCACAAAAACGAGGACGGCACCCCCAAAAGCTGTTTTTTCCGCAATTAAGGAGAGTGCCACTTTAGAGCTAAAAAGGACAACTGTCCCAGGAGAAAAAAAACAAAACGCAAAAACCCAATTTAGAAAATGATTTCCCTAAAAACTAAAATGCAAAAGGTGCAAAGTCATGCATAACCACAAAGAGAGATGTTGCTGTTAGGGTTTGGGAACTGGGCGGTATTATCTGAAAATAACGACACTAACTACCTGGTGGGACACAGACTACGTGTGTGTGGGTGTGTGCAGAGAGAAAAGCTTTGCTTCTAAACTGGTCGACACCTGCTGCCACCAGCATCAGGTTTCATCTACTGCTGTTAGCTCTCACTGCGAACTGGGCAAGCATGGCAAATTATTACAGCTCGCGTAACTGGTCAAGAAGTCATGCAGCTGCAGGGTTAAGATCTGCTGGAGTGACTCTACGGAGGCGATTTTGTTAATCGGACGGTGGTGCACAGTTAAATCACTAACAGGCACAGACACTGCATCCTTCGGGTGAATGTGTTTGTTTTATGATCAGGATGATTTGTTTTCTTTGTTTCATGAAATACGAAGGGAAAATCAACACATTAAGTGACTATTGTTTAAATGTGGATGATAACGAGGGGCTGGACGAACCCCTTAATTCTGGATCAAATTAAACATCAACACGCACACACACACCCACCAAAAATCTCTCTCTCTCACTTTCAGTCACATTTATTTTAAGATAAACACTATTTGGTGTGATGGGAGCCCTGACTCTTGTCACTATTGGCAGCATTAGCACAAGGAACAGAATACACACTTACAAATCTTAAGGGTCTTTACCTAGAGAATACCCTCTTGATATTATCCCACACGCTAGCCACTGTGCTAGTTACTTTATAGGAGAAACTAGGATGATAGGGAGAAGAGGACAGAACAACGAGTCAGAGACAATACTCAAAAAACAAACCATTTCATGGGAACAAAAATAGAAATCATCCACTGAGTGAGGACGTGGATTAAAAAAAAAAAGGGCTGCCATGTAAAAAACTGTGCGTGCATGCGTGGTTTCTCACGTGTCCTTGCGCATCCTTAGGTGCTCAAAGGCGAGCAGGCCGCGCGAGTTCAGCGACATCAGTACTTCTCGCCCTTCCATGATGTCCAGCCGGAAGGGCCGGGCGCTGACGATGACTCTCTGAGACTCCGCCCCCAGTGAGAGCACCACTCCGTTCTCGTCCTGAGACAAGAGAGACAGGCTGAGGCAGAGAGAGGGAGAGGAGTGGAAGTTAAAAGTGAGGACAAAAAAGGTAAAAATCTAATTATTATCTACTTGCTTATCTATCTGCTCCAGACTTACAGAACCTGCAAGTTTCACTCATTAAATCCCAGCAAAGCCAAGCTTAACTCTGAAATGAGATTCTCAGAGATAAAGACAGAAAGCAATTATCTGAAAATGATAACTCCTTTTCAAGTGGGCTCTAGTTTCACTGGAATAATTTATATTCATAGTTTCAGTGCTGACAGTCGCGATTCCTTTCCACTGAAGTACAGTGGGTTCATTCCTCAACCAACAGCAGGGCGTGAATGTTTCTGTTTTCTTTGATGGAGTCATGTAATCCTTGAGATTTTCTTTTATCCATCGTGTATAACCAAAGTCAGATCTGCACTTTGAAATGCATTTTCACTCCACGGGCCTTTTTCACAGAAAACTATTTAACTGATAGTGGAGAAACCACAAGTGTTTTTGTATTTTTTCATGCCTGTGCTTTTCCTACAGTCACATGTCAGAATGTCTTTTGTGAGAAAAGCCTACATAATTGTTCTCTTTGTCCATGTTCCAAGTCTCCTCTGTTACTCTGTCTCCCTGAACAGAAAAACCACTGTCTTTGGAAATCGCTTATACGGTTACAGTGATCAACCGCTTGTATGAACCTAAAGCTTACATGGATCAAAACGCTTATATGGATCATGCTTGTTTAAATAAATTGCTTAGAGTTAAGGAGTCTATTCACAGTGTTCATTTTAGATCTTTATCTACGTGCCAAAAATAGTAAATTTCCTTAACTTCACTCCGAGGGAAAAGAAATTTTCTCTCAATGCATGACATACTGTCACAAAATGAGCAACGAGATGCAGTAGCGACACTTGGTGTTCCTTGGGTGACCTTGCAAAGTCAAACAACAAGAAACATTCATGGCTGCTGGTGATGGAGACAGAAGTCAAAGGCACACATGAAGAGTATCTATGGATGAAGCCGAAGATTAATGTTTTGTCGTGTGATGTCCCCTGAATAGCGACACTGTCCATTTTATTACTTTATATTTATGTAATAAATATATGAATGTCAATTAAATGGGTTACATAAAAAAAAAAAAAACATGGCACTACTTTTACCTTTTCAATCTGATTCTGAAATATCAAAACCTCCATCCACCCCTCACTGTCAAGTAACACCCTCAATGAAGACTCACGGCTCAGTAGGTGGCTCCCTGATGAGCACGTCTGGGACTTCATAGCGGGGCTTCAGCGGCTTCAGCTCGTTAATCTTCACCCTCGTTATGTTTCCCTGGAGACGGTAGAGCTCGAGCAGCAGACGCACCTGAGGGACAAACACAAAGAGAGGGGGAGCGGGGCGAAAGACGAGGGAGGGAGATACGGGGGAGGCACAGGGGAATTTCATTACTACTTCTTTACGCGTAGTTTGCCATATAAGGCATTTGGTTTTGACTGAAAGAGGACGTGCTCTCTGACATCTTTTACTTCTGTACAGATTGTAAAGCCCTTCGAGGCAAACGTGTTTTGTGAACTTGGGCTATATAAATAAAGTTTGATTGATTTGATTTGATTTGACTTCTGGCAGGCGTAATTCTCCTCACTGTGAGCTGCCTCTCTCTCTTTCCCTCCCTCTCTTCTTACCTTATTGTTGT
>JAOXYL010000065.1:11623998-11642333 GCA_028564955.1 Terapon puta | reverse complement strand
GTGTGTGCGTGTGTGTGTACTGAAAAACATTCAGTCTAATAATCCATGTTGGAATTCTGCTATATATATATCTCTCAATTTAAAAAAGTGTTGTTTCTTTATGTCATTTTAAGACAAGATGCACTGATTATATACATTTACTTTACAACTGCAACTTTATGGGTAATGTTTAAAAAAAAAAAGAAAGAGGGGGACATTATTTGCGATCAACTCTGCTGCAGGGAGTGCTGCGTCATGTCTCTGGATGTTCTTTGCTGTCCTCGTGTTTCTTTCATGTCTGGCACCCACAGTAATGCATTCATGAAGCATCAGATTTGTTGCTTTTTCACCTGTCTGTCAGAAGCAGAGTCCGTAAACCAACAGTAACACCTTGGTGAAAGCGACTGTTCACAGTATTTCCTCAGACACATCTTCCTGGTCCTTTGTTTGTGGAATGTCGATCCTCCACCCACTGCTCTGGGCCCAGTCACTGTGCTCCATGTTCCCTCTCCATCGCCACTCTCAAATCTTTCTTTTCATCGCCCCCTTCAGTCCAGTTTGCGTGCGCCCAGTTTGAGAGGACCCTTGGCAGCTTTGCGCTCTGCTCGTTTCGCCTCCAGCTCTTTCCTCCTCTCTTCCCGTTTCTTCTTGGACAGCTCTGCCTTGCTGAGGCCTTAGTTGACAATAAAGATGATAAAGACAGGCAGTTCAATGCACAGGCACAGATAAAGTTAGCTAATGGTTAGTGTGAAGTTCAACTGAAGAATTGGGGACTTGTAAGACAGGACAAATGGTCAAATGATGTTACATCACAAAACACATACGCAGAATTCTGGATTTTTATAAAATGTGTAAAAGTGTGACATCCACCAGTTTGCAGCTAATTTGGAGAAAATAATGGTTCGTACTGATAAGAGGGACCAGCTGTAAGACCTACCCTGGTTCCCATCCACTGACTCCCAGCTGTCCTCGGTTCCCCAGTCACCTGTTGCCTCTGCACTCCAGCCATCACCAGCCTGAAAGAAAGCACATTGAATTGTGTGTACTGTTAGACCCAACTCAATTCATCTTCTCCTTTTCCTAAGATTTTTTTTTAAACGAGGAGTCTTACATTTGAAAAAATAAGCGTATTTGTTTGAGTTAGATGAGAAAATCAAGCACTCTCATGTCTGTATGTTAATATGGGGTCAAGCTTGAGCAACCAGGCGAATAGCTTGGCTTGACATAAAGGCCTGAGGCAAAAGAAAAGAGCTAGTGTAGTTCAGACTCAAAAGTTTTAGTATGCAATTCCCTGTAAAATCCCAACTTGCTGACCTGGTCACTGTACAGATTAGAAAAACATTTATCGAATTATTCCTTTAAAGGAGGTGGTTCATCCTTTGTACCCAGTGTTCCTAAAGTTCATCATCTTCCAGCATCTTTTAAAATCTTCTTGTTTTCTCTTCAGAGGCAAAGTGTTCTAGAAAGCTTAATGTATAAATTTAATGGTTTTAAAAAGTTTATAGTTGTGGGTGCGCAGGTGGCTCAGTCGGTAGAGTATGCGCCCACATATGCATGTCGTCCCCTCTCTCTCTCTCTCTGCTTTCCTGTCAGTCTTCACTGTCCTATCAGAAAAATAATAAAGGATCTAAAAAAGTTTATAGTTGTAAAATAAATCAATGAAGATGCAGAATTTATTACGTTAGTGTGCTGTGTTTCATCACTTTTCTGTTTGTTTCAGGTCTAGGCAACACTAATTTCTTTCTCTGTTGTTCTGCCTCCCTTCATCCTCACCGTAGCAGCAGCAGTGTTTGCTGTGTTTCTCTGGGACACGCTGGCGAACAGGTCGTTCTGAGCGGCCCCCTTGGCTGTGCTGCCACTGTCCCAGTTGTAATCGCTGGCTAACCGCACCCCTTCGGGCAGCGGGAGTGTTGCACTGGTCAAAGTAGTGTCCGTGTCCTCCTCCGCCCAGTCGTTGCCCCAGCCCTCCTCGCCCGCAGAGCTCTGACCCTGCCCTTCCTTCTCGTTGGACCAGCTGTCATCGGCGTCCCAGCCTGAGCTGCTCCAATCAGAGCTCTGCTTTTTCACTGCTGTGGAGGACGTCCGGCCCACCTAGATATTGAAAGGATGAGAAAAGATTCAAACTGTGAGCTACATCTTTAATAATTTAGAAAATAATCTTACAGACAGGAGCATCAGATCACAAACAAACTAAAACAAAACAAAGAAAAAAAATACTGCTCACTACTGAGCACTTCAATCAATTTAATTAATCTATTAACAAACTATTAACTACATTATAGAAGGTCGAAGTGACTTAAAGGAGCCACAGACAGTGTTTTTGCTGTCAATACTAAACATGGATAAAAGACATAATAGTATTAGTAATAGGAGTTTTATCATCATTATTTGAAATAGTAGTCTCAATAACAATATCAGATGTATTGTTACAATTAAGTATTAACAGCACCAAAGGTAGTATTACATAATGAATTCAAATTAAAGGGCTCATACTCCTCTGTCACTGGCTTTCTTTTTGGATGATGCCATCCCTGACCAGTCACTGTTCCAGTCATCAGGCTCAGTGTGAGCTTTCTCTGGGTCCTATATGAGGAATCAGCCAACAACTAAATTTACTACTTCAAATGGCAACAACACAATCTAACATACACACATGTATCTCATTGATATTTAATAGTTTCTTAAATTGGTGATATCCTACCTCCAAGCTCCCCCAGTCCTCCTCATCCCAACGATCTCCTATTGGCTCATCGTCATTATCTGTTACTTCAAGAGTGTGTGATTGGTTGGCACGACTAGAGGCACCATGGTGCGTCAGAGAGGTTTGTGGAGTTTTATTTTCAGAACCTGTGATAGAAAGGAAAACGAGATGGAAAGAAAAAAAGAATAAACACATTAGAATGTGTTAATGCATCAGAGGCATGTGGCATATAATAAAAAAAGTTGTACAAGCCGCAGTAAAAACAATATGGTGTCTCTGCTTTATTTAAACTATAATCACAATCCAACAGTGTTCCAGAAGTCAAATAAATAAATTCTGATCACTCTACCAGGTGTAGGTGCTCCATCAGTGGCGCTGGTAGGGCTGGTGTTATTCACGGCCTCACTGGCTTCAGCTGCTGTACCCCCTTCCGTCCCTGGAGCATTGCGGATCAGCTTGGAAGTTAGCGAAGACATGCCAGTCACGGCCCAACCGGCCCAGCTGGAAGAGGCACCTGCAGGCTGAGCACACGATGCTACATCCTTTTCTGCAGGACAGACAGAGGGAGAATTTCATGCTTTTAGTTTTATCATTTTAGAACTGTCACTGAAAGAAACCTATTCCTTCTGCTGTCAATGAGATTTCCTTTCTGAGTAAGTCATAACAGAAACTCAGTGTGGTGTGTTACATGCCTATATCAGCCAGTTTGGTGGGGTCTTCTGACACAGTCTCCAGCTTGGAAAGGAAACTCTTGATGGCTTTGAAAGCCTACAAAAGACAGAAAGGCAAGAGAAAATCTTACATTTTAATCTCAAATATTCCAGTGACAACCAAAATAATTGTCTGGAGGTGAAGGTTTAATTCATAACCAGGTGGTTAAGATGAGAATAAACAATTGGTACACAAGTCAAAACTCCTAAGTTTATTATTGAATGTGAAAGTTTTAACCATCCTGCCTAATTAAAGACCTTGCCTTGAGATCAATGTGATTAAAAATAAATAGTTCAACCAGTGTAGGTTGTATTATATTATGTTTTAAATGTAATGAGTTGTGTCTGTGTGAAAATAATCTGCCATTATTTTGTTCTTATATAATGCCACTGCATTTTCTTTACCACCTTTTTTTATAATAGGGTGGGGTAACCAGGTGTAGTGACTATGCTGATTATTTGAATCTCACAGAACCCAAAATCCTGTTTCTCCTCCAACAACTTTATCTTTAAACTTTTAACTATAAATGTTTATGCCCTGTGTCACTGTTGGGGAAATACGAGTACTCCTATCACAATACTGTATTTATAGCAGAGTACCTTACTCCTTACATGTTCTTCAGCACTTGTAGGTGAGATCTAGCCCATACTTTCTTTAATATCTTTACAATCTAGTGAGAATCACAACCACTAAAACTTAATGAGGCATTCAGTTTCTCATAAATAATCATTTAAATATTCTTGAAATAGTTATATTTGACACTGAGGCAAACGGTTTTCTTATCTCTATAGCAATGATTTTTAGGCTTTATAAACACCATGTAGGCACAGGTCTTTGTTGTGTACCTGGTCCCTGACGCCCTTATCAGGGTCAACAGTAATGGTACAGAGGGTGGGCAGGATGCGTGCGGCAATCTCCGTTACACTGTAGTAGTTGTGTGTGGCGGCAAAGCCCAGTACTCCAGCAGAGCGTGAGGCTGGGAAGGGGTCTTTTGTGGCTCGTGAGAAGGCAGAAATGAGAACCCGTTGTCGAGTCTGTGAGGAGAGAGAAATTCTTCCATTTGGACATATTCTTTACTGAACTTTGGTTTAAGTGGGATTCTTTTAACATTACAGCCAGTGTTGCATATTGGTGGGGTTGTACTTTACCCCAGCGTTGAGGTAGGAGGCAATCTTGCCTAGACAGACAGTGGTGTTGCACCGGATCGGCCCTTGCTCGTCTCTGGCCTGCAGCCGGGCAAAGTGACGCATCAGCTCCTGGTTCAGGTTGGTTTCGTTCAACTTGGGAGCCAGCAACAACATGGACTGGGGGGTGAGAGGAACAGAGGTGATGCGGCTACACCAGCCTGACAAGATTACATACAAAAATAATGATACCTCTTAATCTGTGGTTGTTTTTACTTGCGCAAACTACCTTAACGGTCTGTTCTCTGATAGCAGGGTTGGTGTCTGTGAAGCCATGAACAACGTGGGGGAAAATCTGGGAGTTCACTGCTGCCTCGTTCAGATACTGAATGAACTGCTCCATCTGAGATTGAGAGACAAACAAAAAAACAACACACAGGAGAAATCAATGTTTTTATCGTTTAACACAAGTTTAAAAGTGGCAGACAGGGACATCCTTTTGCAAAACTGAACGACTGCAGGAGATTCTCCATGGCTGGATGAAAAAGGCCTTACGCACCTGCTGCAGCAGACGTATCCTCATGGCTCTGTCTGTAGAGGAAAACATCTTCACAATAACAGGGATAATCTTCTGCTGGTACTCTTCTGGTGACAGGAACTTTCCCACCTGACAGGCAAAAAGAGTTTGACTTTGTTTGGAAAAAGATTTTTTGAATGTTCTGGTAACACCATTGCGGCAAACCATCTGATATTCAATAAAGTGAAGAAGTTGCCCAGAGAATTTTCACCTTGAAGAGTGGTGTTAGAACTACAGCGCCTGCATTGCCGAATTCAAAGGCGGTGAGCAGTTGAGGGAGAACCTTGTGTTTACAGAAATCTTCAGGGAAGGAGTCCAGATTGTCACTCAGATCCTGGAAGAACTGCTGCTTCTCAGCTGGCTCCTTGATCTGATTGAGAGAAGAGAAAGTTTGAATTCCACTATTATCATGATATCTTATAACGTTATTAGCTGCTATACTGCTGTTAAATTGTTGCATTAAAACTTGATTTCTATTTTGACACTCAAGGTTGTGACTTTGCTTGTGAGGTCCGACTGAAGCACAAATAAAATCATCACTTGTAAACAGGATCTTTATGCAAGTCTGTGGACCTGTATCTCCTCCAGGAAAAGGTTGCTCTCCACAAAGCTGTTGCAGAGGAAACCCCCAGGGGCTCTACAGTTCTGAAGAAAGCGGGCAGGGTTGGGCCGTGCTCGGGGGTTAGCCCCCACCAGCTCACAGTAATGAGGGACCAGGGCCTTGGGGACCTGTAAGCACAAAAACGGACACGAGAGAGAGAAAGAACAACTCTGTAAACAAGATCCCTCCATTTCATAAACAATCACTCCTTTTAAAAATCACCGAAACCCCTGACACAATGACTCTTCTTTGCATGAGCAAAATGTTTGATCTGTAATGCAAAATAATCTAAATGTCATATTTCCGGTACAAGTGTAATAGCTGTAACAAACTGAAATCTCTTTAACTTATCAAAGTGGAAATGCAACATGAAATCAATGACAGTGGTGCTGAACTTATTCAAAGGGACTGTTGAGGTGTCATACCTTTCCTAGTGAACGGAGGGAGGACGTTCGGGGGAGTGGCCCGTTGAACACCTCCCAGATCAAGCAGCCCAGCCGCCACACCTCTCCAGCCCTGCACAATATAATGAAAAGGATATGCTCTTATCGTTACTTTTCTTTCTTCTGTTTCTTCTTCATTCTGTCATTTCATGCACAGCTGCTCCCCTATTTCCTCCTGTACGTCATAATTTTTATTCTGAATTGCTCTTTTGAATGTGTATTTTTACCCCTCTCTTACCATTTCTCTCCACTGCTATTAGGCATCTCTGGTGGGTCATATTTGTCCATGTCTGGGTAAACGGCCTTGGGGGCCGGGAGTGAGATCCCACTTGGGTCACCTTGTTCAGGGGCCACATGGTCGAGAGCCCCGAGCTTCCACTCTCCGGCTCGATCCACAAAAACAGCCCACATACCCAAGTTGTTATGGAGCAGGTGGCAGTCATTGATCAGGAAACTGAGAGCTTTCTATGGAGGTGGGGGGGGGGAACAAATGGCAGAGATGAAGTGAGTGCTTACAGAAGACAGGCTATGAAAATGGCTTGACTGTGGTTCCCTTGAAAGTGTCGGATGGCTCCTGAACATACCACTATCTGGTGCAGTCCCCAGGAGACTTCCAGGTCCCCAGATCCACCCTTTTCTGCCTGGGCCTTCAGGTGGACTGCCAGGGAGGTTACCTGCTCAGTAACCAGGTACAGACTCTTCTCTGTCTGTGAAACAACCACAGGTAAAATCAACCACTGTGTGCTTATGAAAGAGTACCTATTTTACTGCACCAGCTTCACTGCAAAATTACTAAATTCGCTGGCTGAATGAAAAAGGTTAAAACCAGTATTACAATCAGAAAGCAGCACTGAGTCAGACACAAATTTCTGTTAAAAGTCAATTAATCAAAATATTGAATTATTAGCCAACCTAAACACATCACAGCCTTATACAGCAACATTTAAATGAGATTTATTTCCTAGTTACTGAAGAATTACTATGATGAGTGGAGGAAGACACATGCCCCAATTTCAAGAGTAAAGTAATAATAATAAAACTACAATAATAATAGTAACACAGCATAACAAGATTATTAGTTGGAATGTTTGAAGATCTTATTGAATGAACAAAACTGAGAAAACAGTGTAGGTATCTGCTGACAATATGTATTAAGCTACTTCAGCTACTACAACTACTATTACATATCAAATATCAATGACCTGGAGTAGCATATTAACACTCACCTCAGTCTGAACGTAAACATGCAGAGAAAAGCAGATGGTGGGGATGAGACACTAACAATATATTAGTTACATGACAAAACAGGACTATTTTCACGACATGCCACTAAACAGGCTGGGTGATATTTTCCTCTAGCAATGGCAGTGTGTGCAGAACAAAACACATACCTCCAATCCATCAACATAAGCCAGGATGTTGGGGTGACGCAGGGTCTTCATACGCTTGAAGGCAGCCTTGGCTAGCTGTGTTTGCTGCTCCGTCCCCTGGGCTATCTCGTACACAAACACAGACACTGGCTCTCCATTGGTCTGAGGTCACAGATAGGGGTGGCAGAAATTAATCACAGTTAGACTGTTAACTTTTTTAACTGAGCTGCTTTTGGGTTGTGGACAATTTTGAGGGCTTCAACTGGGCTTTGGGAAACACTGAGCAACAATTTATGGACCAAACAACCAGAGCTGCAACTAGTAGTTTTATATTGTCAATTAATCTGGAAATCATGTTCTCAATTTATCACCTAGTTGTTTCCTCAGAAGTCTTATTCAGTTTACTGTCATAGAGGACTAAAGAAACCAAAATATGTTTACATTTACAAAACTCAAACCAGATAATTTGGAATTTTTCTTAAAGAATGACTCAAGCAATCAAAAGGTTATCATAACAGTTGGCATTTAAATCAATAGTTGACAAATACTCAGTTGACTGAATAGCTGTTGCAGGTCTATGAACAATTACTCATAAAAATGATGGACAGATTAATCAGTAATGAAAACAATCGTTAATATTAATTGACAATAATAGATCTGTGGTATTTTAACTTTCACCATGTTATATGTTTATGCTTTGTAATCTTAAACAGGAGCTAATATAGAATACATTTAATCCTATCAACATATCATATTCAAAGGGACTTCATTAAACAGGATGAAAACAGGAAGCTGGTGTCTGGGTGGCACTCTCTGGCCCTGCAGGAAAGGTGGTAGCAGCCCAGATTGAGCCGTTCAAAGATGATAAAAAGGACAGTTTAGAGGTGAGGCGCTGTCAGTGATGAGGGACGGAGACATTATCGATGTGGCGAAGCACTGTCTTTACAGCTAGTATAGTAAGAGTTATTAACCCGGATAAAAAGGGGTGACGTGGCGAGAAATACGTGTCTGTCCCTCGGAGTAAACAAAGCCTGACCTCACTTCGTTAGCGAAAAATAAACAGAAAAAAACAGAAATAACGAGCACCGACAGTGAGTCAGCGAGAAAGACGAGATAAGTGCGGACAAATAAGACGTGTTGCCGCGCCGACATAAACGCCTGGCTCCCTGCATGAAGGCTCAATCAAAGCAGCGAGCCCCGGCACTGATGCTAACCAGCCGGCTAACCGACAGGCCTCCATAGCGCAGCGGGCTAACCGTTAAGGAGCTAACAGTCGGCGAGCTAACGATCTACGGGCAGATTGTCAGGCGGCTAATCATCACCGGGTAAACCGACAGCCGGCAAACAGTAGCCGGGCAGACCGTTAGCCGGCCAACCGTCACGGGGCGAACCGTAACCTAGCTATCTCGTCAACCGGTTAATAGTAAGTGGGGTAACCATCAGCGGTGTCCCTTTTTTACCTTTCGCTTCCCGCGGTGCAAGCTCCATATTCCAGACTTCTCCGGGCTGTCCGGCAGAATCTCATACGCGAAGTCTTTGACAGGATCCCTGGCGAAAAAGGACCACATCTCCCCTGTCCGCCGCACCGCATCAAACACACTCAGCCTCGGGAAAACTACAGCAGCCTGCCCCGGAGTAGAAGCTGGCAGCCAACTGGCACGGACTTAAAAATGACTCCGGGTGTAAACCTTTTTCTGGACATTGGTTCCGCATTAGGTTTCTCAATCTAAAGTCATCAGCCATGAAGAATTACATGTCTTGTAAATGTCTTTATGTGTAGCAGTGATGAGTGGCGTGGAGTACATAATTTCAGTTACTCAAAAAATATCAGTATTGTAGTTTTTATTTGCTTCCCTGCATCGTCGGCTCGGGGATATGTTTTTTGCTGTTATTTGTGTCTCTGGGCCGAACAGCAGTACAGAGTACTCGGCCTTCTGGGAGTCAAAGGGAGCGGTACTATAGTGCTCCGACTGGGTACTCCATTGTTCTATTGGGGGACTTCAATGCTCACGTGGGTAGCGACAGTGATAACTGGATGGGCGTGATCGAGGTGAATGGCTTCCCCAATCTGAACCCGGGTGGTGTTTTGTTGTTGGACTTCTGTGCTGGTCACAGCTTGCCATGACAAACACCATGTTCGAGCATAGGGGCGTCCATCAGTATACATGGCACCAGGACTTTCAAGGCCGGAGGTTGCTGATCGACTTTGTTGTCGTTTCATCTGATCTCCAGTTGTCTTGGAAATTTGGGTAAAGAGAGGGGCTGAGCTGTCAACTGATCAGCACCTGGTGGTGAGTTGAATCTGCTGGCAGAGGAGGAAGTTGGACAGACCTGGCAGACCCAAACACATTGTGAGGGTCTGCTGGGGACGTCTGGTCGAGCCCTCTGTCAGGGAGGTCTTCAACTCCCACCTGCGGGAGAACTTCTCCCAGATTCCAAGGGAGGCTGGGTGCATTGAGTCCGAATCAATCATCTTCTTCGCCTTCATTGTCGACGCGGCACATTGTGGATACAACTTCTCTGGTGCCTGTCATGGCGGCAACCTCTGAACCTGGTGGTGGACACTGGAAGTAAGGGGTGCGGTCAGGCTGAAGAAGGAGTCCTATCGGGTCACGTTGGCCTGTGGGACCCCAGATGCAGTTGACAGGTACCGGCAGGCCAAGTAAGCTGCATCCTGGGCAGCCCTGGAGGCATGGAGGAGGACTTTCAGTCAGCCTTGAAGAAATTCTGGCAAACAGTCTAGCGCCTCAGGAGGGGGAAACAGTACCGTGCCATCGCTGTTTAAAGTGTAGGTGGGGAGCTATTGACCTCAACTAGGGACATTGTTGGACAGTGGAAGAAATACTTTCAGTATCCCCTCAGTACCCTCCACTGAGGAAGCAGAGGCTGGGGACTCTGAGCTGGTCTCGTCCATCACCCAAGCCGAGGCCCCCTAGGTAGTCCGCAAGCTCCTCAGTGACAAGGCACTGGGGGTGGATGAGATCAGAAGGAACAGAAGGAAAAAAATAAAATTTCACACAGTGTGAAGTCGAGGTGCTTGTTGGAGAGGTTGACGCTAGACAGCACGTTTTGTTTGGTGGACACAAAATGGGCATTTCGAGCGCAAAAAAGGCATCAGAGTGGCAGCAGGTGGCAGATGACCCTCAGAGGGTCGGACTGTGGCTGAGGTGAAAATAAAGTGGTCTGACATCAAAGTGGACGCCAAAAAGCGGCATGTGTCCCACAGGCAGAGTGTCTGTGCCATGGGAGGCGGACGGCGAACACCAGAGCTCACGCCATTGGATGAGAAACTTGCTGGCATCATCGGGGAATCCCTATTGACTAGCGTGGTGACGGAGGCAGAGGGGGACACAGATGTGCATGAGGCACCGTATGATTCAGGTAACTTATCTTTATTCCCCTGATTAATTGAGTAAACTAAATGTATTCATCCTAATTACGTATGGATTTTTAAAAAAAAACAATTGAGACGTCATTCACAAGTGTGCTTTTTTATTAATTATTTTCTAGCTGCAGAGTGTTTCAGTGGTGTTGGTAATCCTCCAGCAGCTGATGAGCCATGTGCATCCGGCGTTTCCACCGCACCTTGTAGAACTAACCTCCCAGCAGCGGCCGTGTCCTCACAGAGGCAGTCCTTCAAATGCAGAGGGACACAATCGAAGCCATAAAAGAAGTCGCAAATGAACTAAGAGAAATAAAAAATGCACTGACCGACATTAATACCACATTGAAGGAACTTAAAAAACAGTATTTGTTTCCATACCTTGTGGGTTTTTTTTCACATGCGCTGCATCACATTCAGACACTGGCGCACAGCAGCAGCATTTGGCTCAAATTCCCAGGGGTCGGGATCGGGGTCAGGGCCAACGGGGCCTCAGGGGGGTACAGCTAAGTTTTTAAGCTGTGCCACATTAGACTAGACACTAGACTGCACAGGCCCTCACAATTTGGCACACCTTCTCAGGCCTGTAGGAGAGCTTCCCTCCAGTGGCACTGAGGCAACGCCATCTGCACTTCAAAAGTCCAATAGTGCACTCCACCACTGTGCGTGCCCGGCTGTGGCACACAAGGGGTGAAAAGCCACCCTTTAAGTCACCTACAACCCTTTACTATCACCTACAAGGTTTTAAATGGGTTAGACAATGGAGAAAAAAGGCAATTTTAGTGTTTCTATATCATTCATACCTAGAAGCCAGCCGCCATGCACAGCCCCAGCCTCAAGTCTGCGCGCAACACTGCTTTGTCGCAATATGAAGGAATCATGGGTTGACCCAGGTCACCGAGCCACAACAAATTCAGTCTCTGATGGTGCCCTTATAGCAACATGTGTGCAGTCAATAGCACCGATTACATTTGGGAAACCGGACATGGCTGCGAATTGCATCTTTTTATTTGCCTGTTCACCCACCGTGTAAGGAAACTTTATATAAACTTTATATAAAGATGCGACAAATCTAGGATACCTCCTAACACAATAATAATGATAATGATAATAATAACAACAATAATAATAATAATAAATGAAGCCATGCTATTAAACACAATAGGACTATATGATAATATACCACTCATAAATGGCATTCGTTTAAACATAATTGGTCCTCCTGTCCACCTAATTTATTACAATAAAATTCACTAGTCTTGTTTAATAATGACAGAGCATATCTGAGGGGTTATTTTGCAGTAACAGATATCGCTGTTTGTATTTAAAATCCTAAATCTTAAGTTTTTAGTGATGTTTTTTTCAGTGTAAAATGGCTTTTATTGTGTAATAAATGAACTCTTCATATATGATACGTGACGAGAATATTTCCTCTCCATAACAGGAGCAGTTTCACATCGTTTCTGTTTCATCCTCCTGCCGACAGGGTCGCAGTTTCTCATTTCTCAACATTATGTGCGTATGCATGGGTCAGAGTGTGTGTGGAGGACCGCACATTCCCAGCCAAGTTTGTTTTTTATAAATCACAAAAGTTGCGTAGAAACTGGCGTACTCCTTCTTTTGTGCATACGCATTGTTTATAAATGAGGCCCCTGGCCCGGATAAGCGGACAAAGATGGATGGATGGATAGTTTATTATTTCACTATAATCCGTTACTAGTTAGTTTATCACAAACATTTTTTGCCAATGAAGGCTTTACAGTCTGTACAGTTGTGACACCCTCTGTCCCTAGACCCTTGAACCAGATCAGGAAAAAAGTCAAATGAGTAACAATACCAATTACGTCTAGTTTGAATGGTATTTAACTAAATTATCATAAAGATGCAGTCAGTCGAGCTCCAGATTAGTTTGTATTGCACCTTCCTTTCTTGTGTCGATAGTCAGGTAGGGCTCAGGTGCCAAAGTAGGCTCCTTGCTCTCCCTGTACCATCATGAGAATGTTGCTATGACAACCTCTGTCACAAAACCATATGGTGCAGGGACGTATCCTGATTCTTCTGAACTGTGGTAGATCTGTTTGCATTGCAAGTATGCATAAGAAGTTTCTTAAATCCTTCAAGAGGTTCGAGAGGATCAACAAGTTAGCATGTAAAATAATTTTTAAAATGTCACAATTCTTACTGTATTAATCCCCAATAGGTGATTTTCAATTTTAGTTATTGTTTATTACAGACCCTTTAGAAATGCATCTGAGAAGTGCCAGAATGACAGGGCTGCCACACAATGTAGTCTCATTCTCTTGTTTATAATTTATATCTATACTTTCAACAGCCAGAAACGCATTAATAGCAGGCAATAAAAGTTTTTTTCCTGAAAATGTAAAACAGGCTCTGATAACAAGTTCTCACATCAACTAGGAAAAAGACAGACAAAGTAGGTTAGACCATTTTATTGTCATTGATAAATTGCTATAAAACATTTTCACAAGGAAAGTTTTAACTACAACCTCACTTTTTGTTGTGTTGTTTTAGATAATGACCCTTCTGTATACATACGAATCAGACATCCCTGCCACTGTAAGCAGACGATCCGAAACGGGACAAATGGCTGCAGCTATTCCTTTAAAGAACTAACACTTCCCCACACACCCCCAAAGCAGCACATTAAAAAGCAGGACACCGCAGGGAGTTGAACCCTGTTCCTGACAAAGTCAGGAGTGCCACCACCGGAGTCTTTTGCTTTTTTGTTGTTGCTGTATTGAAGGATAAAAGCAAAACATGGAGGAACAAATGCAGCAGTTTGTTCCTCCATGAAAAGAAAACCTCTTAACACCTGGCTGCTATTTTTTTATCCTGTCACCACATGGGGATTTCTCTTGGTCACGAGGCTGAAACTAGAAGAAAAGACAACTGGTTTCCCCAATCCCCAGCATTCCCAACAACGACACTGTATTGTGCGACTGATTCCACGATATCCATTTATCCATATGAAAGCCACGATACCAGAATCCCTGGTGATACTCAAAGCGGTTTTTCCTTTTGCAATTCTGCAGGACTCGCAACGCACAGTGTAGTTAACAGCTGTAATGGGAAAAAAGAAAGACAATGTAAGCCTCCCCACCCCCCACCCAACAAAGACCCCACACTTCATACCAATACTCATCCAATATGACAAATTATGCCAATATGGTTTTCGTTTACCGCGAATGGCGAAGCAGCATATACCAGCTATTCTTCCTCAGTGACGTATTAAAGACTGTGCCCTAGAGGCTGGCTGTACAAAGTCCTCCGCGACTCCCTGTTGATGAGTAAGTCGCCTGGCTCAGATTCAAGTTAAGCTGAACGACAAATCTGAAAGGAAGAGAGAAGAGTGTTGCCCCCCCATCCCCAAAATAGACCCCTAACCAAATACTACTGCAATGTTTGACAACGACTTCATGAACAGTATGTTGTGTATTACGAATAAAATGTTATGCAGAGCTGATGTGCATGCAACATGTTGAGTTACACATTAAAGCCATGATATGTTAAAGAAAAACAAAATAAATCAAGGGAACCGAAATTACTTAACTTAGCACCCATGAGACTGAAGTGATGCAGTATTAGCGAGACAAGCTTGCAGCTCTTGATCTTAATGTGACTGGATTCTCAGTGTTCCATCACAGGTTAGGCCATCCCAGATGACAAATTAAGACAATTTTGTGGAAATTTGACCTGAGAAACCAAAGGGAAAAGAAAAAAGGCACACACAAACACAGAGAGCGGGGCTTCTGCGAAGGACGTCGAGGGGGTTTTCAGATTTAAGCTCAAGCGCACAGGGGGTTGGTACTTCATTCAGGGGCCACACTCATATTCGCTGACAGCTTCCACAGATGGCTTTGCATTCAGAGGCAGGCGCGATCGGAGCGGACAGACGAGAATGATCTGAAACAAAGAGTGATCTACACAACACACCCACCACACAATACGCAAAGATTCGAGTTCTACTCATCTTATGGTTTAAGATGCAAAGCAATAGGGCCCCGTGGCCAAAGAGGAATATGCTAGTAAAGCATTGTTACTGATGATTTGAGGTTAACATAAAGCCAGTTCCAAGATGTCATTTTGTCAACTACAACATTGCAGAAGTTTATTTTGACAAAGTTAAGCCAACGTCTTACTACGTGCTCCAGGTTAGAAGACTTCACTCGTGCTTGAACCAGTCTTGCACTCTGATTTCTGTGAAGAGAAGTGAGGGGATACGCCCGACCAAAACCATGTACAAAGTAAAACTAAGGCAACACATTTGCGCTGCACTTAAAACCAAATCAAAGCTGCACCATGCGCAGCTTTCCTCAGCTACGTCAATTTAGGGGGTTCACGCAGTTGCGTGGTTTCAAGAAATTTACTTAGTTACCTGCCACCTGTACAGTTGCACAAGGGCCAGCAGCTGAGGACTAATTGTTCCAATCTATATACACATCAAAGAACAACCTGACTCCACTTGTTCAAACTGCGTGCTGGTTGATTTCAAAGGGCAGGATGATTCCTGTGTTGTCCTAGGTAGACTGCGTTCTTCCTTTGGACTGTTCTGAAAGATCAAAGAGGCAAACAAGAAACACCCCTATGCCCCCCCGCCCCTCCCTCACAGTATCGTAGAACTGACTATTGTTATCCTTACCCAAATGCTTTACTGCAGATAACGTCAGAATCAATGAAGGTCCATCAAATCTTCCCGTTATCACAAGACTCTTGGTAAGAAAGCACAGCAGTGCTATTTCTACAGTCAAGTATAGCAAGTTGCTTTCATTCAAGAACAATGAGGGCAGTTGAGCCCATTCAAGAAAAGGACCCCTCTAGGGTGGAGAATTTTCTGCTTTCCAACATCAACATTTGATGGATTCAACTTATCTGCCTTCAATTTCCACTTTGATAAGGATGTCATTCGAGCCCAGGTCACATCCGTGCTCTACAAAGCTCCAAGCTTTAGTCATACCTGAAAAAGCACAAGAAAAGCTCCCCCACACAAGCCCCCAAAAAGAACAAATGCATACCAAAACTGTATTCAATCACAACAAGCTATGCATTTATTATGCAATAAGAAAATCCTTTACAGATAGTTCACTCATTGTATTATCAATACAAGGCATGGTAACTAATTGCAAAGGAATTGCAATGGAGGCATTTAGCCAGACAATGAATGTTAAAGAGAAATGTGACACATTTAGTGACCTTACGTGATGCTCGATGCGCAAGGAAACTTGTACAAACAATGAGTTAGGAGAGTTCCTGATGGTCTCGGGTATTGGAAAGCGCACAGGACACAGCACACTGAAAAATGCAAAGGAAAAAGCCTCTCTCCCCACAATACCCCACCCAAAATGAAGCAGTACAGAACTACAACACAATAATGGCATTACAATACTGCCTTGATAAGGACACAACTGTGACTATGAGTACAATATATTAAAGATGGTGCTATTTTCCAGAAGAAACATTCAAATACCGCAAGCCTGAACGAGGGGGATTCCTGAAGACGTGGACTTGAACGGAGATTTTTCAAGGGAGGGCCACTTAACTGCAAGAGTCACAAATAAAGAGCCCCCTCCCAACCCAACAAAGCAACTTGAAGCCTGTACAGAATTACAAAGACTTCTAATAAAGAGACTTGTTACCACACTCCCTGGGAAAACAGAGCTTCGCTACATCAGGAGACTAGTTTTGAGGTTGCTATCCTGCGGGGGAAAAGTGTCCACTTGAAGCTTGTTGGGTTCATCTGGATGTTTCCTATTCTTGCCATTTTGCGTTGGGCAACATCGAGCTGTGAAGTCTAGGGAGAGACTGATTAACGCACCCACAGCCCACCCTCCCATTACCCAAATGTGCAAGACAAATAAAAATACAAAAACAAAAAGGAGAACAAAACAAACCCCATTTACAACGTCTGTAAAATTAATATAGATCTGATGTATTTATTAAACAATACCAAATACCTTCCTACATCTCTTTAAACCGCAGTGGATGCATGTTCCCGATCCACAGAACTATAGTAAATAAGATGAGCTCAACTTGTACCGAGCGGCTAGTGGGGTTTCTTTCGTTGATCAGCTTTAGGGGGGCCATGCCTGTGAAAAGAAGAACTCGACACACGTTTTAAATACCCCCTCCCCCTCCCCTTAACCCAGCTACAACTATTTCAATACAATTCTTGCTTTGTTTGCAATAATTACTGTATACTAGACAGCACAAGGAATGATTATGTACAGGATAGTTACACCCACGTGTACATTTCATGCATTCACTCACTGCTTGGGTTAAGAGGTAGATGTAGCTGATCTGTACCATTGCTGCGCAGCTGAAGCACGGAAGGGTTGCTGAATACACACATCAAATCGGCCGTACAGGAGACCATCCATTCACACTCCAATGCTGAAAACTTCTTTTGGGGGGAAGACCTATCGAACAACAAGAGGACTGCCTCTCCCTCCGGCTCGGGGATCTACGTCTGATTGCAGGGGGTAGAGAAGTCCGACAAGATGTTCCTCTCGCCAGCATACTACCAAGGCATTCACCACAGCAGAAACCACCACACTCATGTCAGCGCACAACAGGAGGGGTGACCACGGAACAAAACGACTTACGCGGCTTGCCTGGAAAGAGGAAAAGAAAACTGTGCGAGAAATTGTGTTCTACAACAGTTGTTGCTGAAAAGCAATGTAAAAACTAAATGCCTAAGTAGTGTTACAGAGATACCTCTACCCATTATACAAACCAACACCTCCGCTTTAAACTTGTGAAGCTAGGAGACACTTGTGCGCCCTGTCCCACCCTCTGGCCATCCCACCATCACTGGCTTGCTGGCTTGGAACTGCTGCACCCGCCTCAGCGAAGGGTCTCCCTCTGCTGCTACTCTGCCCTCTGGCTCCCTCTGGTGTACACCCGCCGACAGCTGACGCTGGTCCCTGCTCTTGGGCTCCCTCTCTGCTTTCCCTCTGCGCCCTCTGGTCCTGTCCTGCCTGGCTCCATTCTGGTCCTTCCCGTGTCCTGTGGCCTCGCTCCACGCTGGTCCTGCGATCTTCCTCTAATAACTAAGTCCATTCTTCCTCACAATAGCTAAGTCCATTCCTCCCCGTGATTACTCAGTCCATTCCCACCCTCACCCCCCAAAAAAGGAAAAAAATATGTCTTCCAAGCATTTTGCTTGATATTGAAAGGTCCATACAAAATCTGCTTATACTGAGCTACAGCTCGAGCTCTAGTAATAAAAACTTTGATTCCTTCCAAGCAGTTTTAAAAACTGCATTTGTCTTCAATTTAAAGAAAAAGGAAAAAAATATCTCACTTGAACTAACAACAATGCAGAAAAATAAGGAATTACTGAACCATTCAAGTGCAACTTGAGAAAAAAAATGCAAGTGTGCATGGCATTTCAGACTGCCTATCGCCTTTTTGCCTATGATTGTCTTTG
>JAOXYL010000065.1:11604907-11623898 GCA_028564955.1 Terapon puta | reverse complement strand
TCTTTGGTTAAGCATTGTTGGTTAACCTGACTCGGTTCTCATTATTTACGCATCTTCTACGCAACAGGTTTTTTAAAATGCTGCCCTGATTTAAGTCAGTATAACAAACTATACAGCATAAAAATGTCTTCTACTTTCACTTTACTTAGACATCGTATTAACGTTATTAGCTGAGATCGGATAGGATGTGAGCTCAACATTTGATGTTTTTCTAAATTCTCCAAATCTTGACTCAAGCCTGGATTCCACACAAATGGTGCTTCCTGATTCCACATATCTGCTTTAATCTTAATTGACTTTGCTAACATTGATCTTTTTTTAGATTCTAGTCAGATGACTCTAAACTCATCTCATTATTTTAAGAATAGCACTCCTACTGGTTTCAGAGAATTAAGTTCTTGTCTTGCTGTTCTAGCCTTTTACTTACTTAAGTTAAGCTATCAAAGGCTAACAGAATAAGATACTTGCGGTCTCTTGGTGCAGTTCTGCGGCTGGTAAAATCTTGACCACGCCCTGTCCAACTGCGTCACGGAAGTTACGCCTAACGTGTTTGAATTCAACCAATGGAATACGATAATCGGTCACTACGTCACGGCTGCCATATTGAGGCAATGGCCTCTGTAAACATGAAAAGCACCGACTTGGCTGCGATTCATTTTAAATAAAGAAAATATAAACCACATAAGTTTAAAAATTATTCGATAACTTTGACTGTCGCCTGGCCGACACGAAAAATGTTACGCTCTCTGGCAAAATCTGTATTAAGATCAGGCTATACTACACTCACTTAGCCTGTCGTTAGCTTGATAACTAGTGTCGACAAAACAAAAATGGAAAAAATTTCAAAAGCGAATCTTCATTTGCCCATTGATGGACGTTAATCAAGCAAAAAGCTTGATTACGAAAAATACTTCGTTTTAGAGGCGTTATTTGAATAACGACAGTGAAGTTGTTTGCGCTCGAGACGTGGCCTGGTTGATAAACGTCGTCGATTCTGAGCGTTACGTAATTCTTTCTAATAAAACTTCACAAATAAAGATCGAAGTAAAGTATTTTTGCGTATATTCTCCTCAGATAATCAAATATCTAAATTATAAAAAGAGTAAAAACAAAATCTATTTGACCTGAATCCCTGGGAAACACGACGCGCCCGTATCAATGCAGTCTGTAACGAAATGGCGTCACGAGCTGCTTTTATACCATATGGGCGATTCAGCTCCGGTCAGGGGAGGTATCCATCCGATAAAGAAGTAGTCCTATTTTCAACATGAAAAAAAGGGTTGAAACAAAGATCAGCTGTTACTTTGTGGTAGGATTCAACGCAGAAAAACAAAACGCATAAAAGTTGGACGATAAGTGACAAATAGGGTACTCCCGAACATGGTACAAATATACGAGCATTCAATGTAGCTCGGTGAGACAACTGAGGATATTGTGATTGGGCCGACACTAACAGTTAAAGGCACTATATGTACGTTAATAATCCACAAAACCTCGAATTGATCTAAATAAAAAAGACACATTTAAGCTTGTTTCGCCATTGTAACGACAAAAAACAGCTGACGTCACAAGAACAGAGGTGCGGATTAATTTTTACTTGTGTGTGGCACGGTCAGACAAACCGGATAAAACCAGAATACAGTTGAATCGCCGGATCTACTTCCCCTTTACTGCAATGATATGCTGTTTTTGATTTACAAACAATAGGAAACAGCCAACTCATCTCCTTTAACTTACATGGCTTATGCTCAGTAACGCGTTCTCTCTTTGGTACATTGCTTAGCAGTAGTCATAAAAGCTGCTGGTGCTTGCAGTACTTTGTCATCAAATGTATGAAGTGGCATTATGGAGCTATTGAGCCATTTTTAAAGAAAAAAACGTTCATTGTGTTTGCCCATGATTTTAACGTGCAATTCAACCTGAACGGACATATCATCGTGGTGTTAGTGCTTGCTGCAGAGTGTACGTGATAAAACTAGAAACATCCAGAAAAATCCAGCGCCAGGAAATGTGTTGGAGTGAGAGGGTGGAAAATTACCAGTAGTGAAGAGCCAAGATGGGAGTTACTTTTGTTCACCAGCAGGGGGCGCGGTGAAAAAGGCATGCTGTTTGTCACGTCTGTCCCAATACATGTATTCTCCCTATCCTGTGTGTTTTCATCTGCTGAGCTGGTTTCAGACATTGATTACAGTACCCTGGGCAAGTCTGGGCAAACCGCCCTTATGTAACTATTCTCATGGTGGCTCCTCATTGATCAACAACGCTGGGGTGTGGGGTGTTGTCCTCTGGATGAGTTTCAACCCCTCCCAACCACAATGAATCGATCCCTTTCATGGCTGTTAGACGACATACAGTCAATGCTACGCACACATTAGAATAAAAAAACACTGTCATGTGATAACCATGCCACACTAAGGCTTTTCCTGCCGTAGACACTCTATTGAGTTGTTAATGAAGGTCATTGCGAATGAATTATTCTCTGATTGCACTGAGTTACTCAGGCGTTGCGGGGAAAACAGTGAAGTGACAAGTGGGATGTTTTGGTGTTTTCAGAGTTTTTGAATACAGTACCACACATGGGAAATCAACTGGGTATGTATTTATCAATTAAATTAAACCAAGAGACCAAATGAAATACCAATAGCATAAAATCTAAACAAATGCAACAATATTGCTTTCTGAAAATTGAACTTTTGCAGCATTGTCAAAAAGGTCACTGCCACAGTAATAATATGATATAATCTGTGATGGCAAATGACAAATTTACATTGTTCCATGACATAAATATAATGATGGAACCTCACAAATCAATAGGGAGGCTGCACACTCCAGTCACTTTGATTGATGTTCATATCTGCATGTTAAATGCTCATATTAGTAAAGGAAAATATAGTAATAAAAAATATCAAATTAGATTATAGGTGTAGACATTACATCACAAACACACCGGTAAACTCCATCTCTTCAAGCCATAGCAGCGGGTTAAGTGGACCTCGTTATAGATCCTGTCCTATAGGGCTTGATTCGATTGGCCTCTGTGTAAGGACAGAGGTCTTCCTCTTTCAGCTGGTTCAATGAGCGCCCAGCTGTTACATCAGCCGTGATGTAAAATCAAACCACCATCCAGGAATTCATACATCCATGCTCACGAGCTGTGACTGCATTATTCTGCAACCAGCCGCTGAGGACACAGTCATTATCAACAACTGGATACTTTGCTGAAACACTTGGAGATTTGTCTCTTGTAGAAGTTATTGTTAGCATATATTTTGAGGACTCAACTCCTTATTAGCTTTATAATTTTTTTTTTTTGGTGGTCAGAAAGAGTCATTAGGTCTGGTCTGAAGTTCTGATCCTTGCTTCAACGCAGAAGTTGTAGCCTCACAGGGATAAAAAAAAAGACTGGGATAAAGAAAAAAGAGCCGCAGAGCAGAGGAAACAGTGGAGGACCAACACCAATCACCATCCCTACCCTTTGTATAGCCAACCCAACCAGGGCAGCATCCACAGCTTTCTACAAGGGAAGAGACAGGTGATGGAGAAGTTCTTTAAGCCTGTTCACAGCCCTTCTGGCCCGGATGAGATCAAACCACGGAAACAACACCACCATCACTCCCTACACTATCACCAAGACCATCAGTCACACAGGTAGGATGGTTCTTTCCTGTCATCCAGATTTACGTCTGATTTAGGAGATGGATGTTGCCTTCATAGCGCAAACACTGCATGTGAAGACCTCTGCATTTTGAAGTCAAGAATACAGATTTTGAGTTTTATTACAGTTTTAGTTTTATGTTTTAAGTTTTATTACAATATTATTGTATCATACACTACATTCACATATGGTGTAGCATTGATTAGTGCAGACACACCATTAAGTTGCTCATCTTCCTGTCTCTTTGTGTTGTAGATACACAATGTTTGAAGACATAGACAGAAATACAGATGACAGCCCCAGGCACCACCGCCACCATCAACAGAGTCACTATCTCCGCGACAGCCCTCATCATGACACTCATCACCGTCATCAAATGCAGCAATTTCACCACAGTGAAGATGTGGATGAGATACTCTACGACCATGAAACACCTGTAACTCTCTCCAGGGCCTCTTCCTCTTCTCTCTCTTCCTCCTCTTCATCTTCATCGTTTTCCTCCTGGTACACAGAGGCGAGCGCGACTGACCCTTTTTCTCTGCGTCACGCTGAGCAGCCACTGCATTCCTTGTCCTGCTCCAACATCGCAGATGTGCACAGGGCTTTCAGGGAAGACGACAGCAGTGAGCCCATTGTCTTTGCCACCATCAAGCATGGCAAAAAGGGCAGCATTTGCAGTGAGATACACGAGAGCTCACAAAAGAGGAGAAACCGGGGGTTTTCCTCTCTTGACAGAGGTCATAGCAGAAGTGATGAAGGCCTCCTGCAGGGTAATGGAGGTGGTCGTGGAGCAGCACAATCCAAGGTACCACACATGAACTATAGACCTCTGTATAAGACAGCTAGTTTGAACCGAAGCCTGGCTTTCAGTGAGGAGGATATTGTCTTAGGCGTCTCCAGGGGCCCCAAGAGAGCAGTGTCCTCCAGCCAGCTACCCAGCAAAGGCATCCTCAAAAACAAGGAGCCTCATATGGACATTCGCAAGGCAAAGTCGATGGAGGTGCTGTCCCCAAGAGTTTCTCAAGGACAAGATCCCAGTGGACAGAAGGGGAAGGGAATCACTCAAGTCGAGATTGAGCAAGCCAGGAGAAATTTTGTGCAAGGAAAGTTGCAATTCTCAGCCTTTCTAGATGAGATCACAAAACAGGTGATCAGTCCGTCGGCTCTCACCATCTTGGGCGTGAATAACAAACCCACTGGAAAGGTACCTGCCCCAGCCCAAACACCTGGCCCAGTTAAGCCTCAGCTCCCACCCAAGAAGCACAAAGGGGGCATTGCTGGGGAGAGGGACCAGCGTGCGAGGCAGGACAGCAGGCAGGAGAAAACTGCTCGTGGCAACTCTCGGAAACAGTCGGACTGCTCCAATCCTGACAAACTGGTCTCATATGCTGCCAAGAACCACCACGGCAGCCCCCCGCCTCATCACTATCCCCAGTCTCACCATGGAAGCAGCCGAAAAGACAGACGGCCTTCACCCACTGGCAGCTCCCTGTCAGGGGGCAGGTACACTAAGTCTGGACCTCACCTCACAGATGGCACCAGCACCAGCCCAGAACCAAGCCAGCCCAAACAGCGCCACCACCGCAAACAGCAGCCCCCCGCCTCCCACAGTCACCAAACCCAGCATTTTCCCCCGCACCAGCCTCAACAGGTGCACCGAGGGCCCACTGGCTCCCCTCCATCCTCAGCCCAGGGTGTAGGGCCAGGCCTTGGATCTGAATCTTCATCCACAAAATCGGATTCCCCAAGAGCTAGGGACACAGCCTCCATGGCTACCAGCCACAGCTCGGAGCAAAGTGGCCGACACCATTCACAGCATGTGGGGCAGTCTAAACAACGCAGGGTGAGTTTAGTTTAAAGGTACTTCTTTCTCTTTTGATACTATATATGAGACAAGACTGCAGTGAAGGGAGATTTCAGGTCTCAAATCCAGTGCAGCACAAATACCTTATTTTAGTTTAGAAAGGTCTGGAAACATAAATTAAAACATGTTTAGATTTGTTTGATAAATTGTTTTATTTAAGTAAAAACAAAACAATTTCAACCTATGATGAAACACGACCTCTATATGTAACATTCAATGCCTCCATTATGGCTATATTCGGTGTGTAATTAGATCTTTTCCTGAGTCAGACTCCTGGAATAGAAATGGATCATGAGTCAAATAGTAAAGGGAGTCAACAATTAAGCTGCTGAACGAAAAGCAACTGCATTTAAAGAGAAGATTTGCCTGTGTAAAAAGAACACGATGAACATAACGGCATACATCAGCAACAGCATAACGAATGGGCTGTTGCTCTTCTCTTGCAGAGGCAGTAGAGCTGAGTCACAGGCTGTGTGGGAAGTGTCAAACACTACGCATTGCAAGCTGAGTCATTCTTCAGCAATGCAGCAGACGATAGTGCTTTGCTTTTAGGGGAAGCTCACTTTGAAACCACCTGCATTATCAATTTAAATGATGTAGTTGTTTGTTTGTGTTCTATGACTCAAATGTGACGGCAGGGAAAGTCACAATGAACATCTCACAAGACAAATACCTCACACTAGCTCACAGTATCAGCCAGCAACATGGGAGATGTGAGAGCGAGTTGGTTGGATAAGTATCACGTTGCTCTTATGTAAGAATCTGCTCAAGCTAACACTCTCGTGTACTAATAAAAACACACACAACATTACATAATGGTGCCTTTTTCCATGGGATCTCTGTGTGTTGCATTCAGTCTCACTTAGTTTATCTGGTCAAGTTAAGGTTCACTGAATTCACTCACTCACACACACACACACACACACACACACACAGATACATCTACAAAATGACACACACACACGTGTAAAAGCAAAATCCTGGCTCCAATTCAGCTTCACAGAACTAATCAATTCTTAGAATCCATTTCCGGGCGCAGATCTGCCATAACTCAATAGTTTATACAATCTGTTGTGTCCTCAATAATGGCATGATGACCCATGCTGCCGGGCCAGGCGCCACCTCCCATAACCACATAATACTGAGTGTACACAGAAAAAAACAGGAATGAAGGGTAGGTGCTATATTTTTATTCTTATTATTACTTACTGCTACACGTTTTCTTATATAACTGTGCCCTTTCATCTGTAACACCAATTCTGGAATTATTCCTAAACTACTAATATTGTTGTCATCTCAGGGCAGATTCAGGGACTCAGATTATGGACAGCTTTGGAGTTTAAATATCTATGATGCATGATGTATTTGGATAGCAATGTGCCTGTCATTGTTTAGGCTAAAATCACACATACACACACACACACACACACACACACACACACACACACACACACACACACACACACACACACACACACACACACACATCATACTGGAATTCAAATGACACAATGACCATGAAGTCAGCTTTAAGGAGTGTTCGCATATCACGGTGAAGAACATGTTGTCCACCTACAAAAATGTTTTACACACAAGTCATTGAATGTGAACACCCTCGAGCAATTAAAGTAATTTAAGTGAGTTATTTTCAATTCAATGTGCTAGAAAAAGACTGTCCATATACTATTCTAGTATCATATCCTAAATGACTGAATTTCTCCAACATATTCTGATAATTCTCCTTCTCTCTCTCCTTTTTTCATTATTTCCCCAGGACACGTTGTGTGATGCCGACCACCTCCAGTAAGTCTGTTATATTATGTCTGTCTGCTTACTTTTTGAGTCGTGCTTTTTGTACATTCACCTCTGTCTCGTTCTGTTCCCTCACTGTCTCTCTGGTGATGGGCCAGTGGTTATTGATCCCTTTGATGACTATCCTCTCTCCCTCCACTCCTGCTTTACAGGAAGAGGAGCAGTTATAAAATTAATTTGTATAACCATCTCTATGCCTCATGTGGAACACATAATACAAATGTCTATTGATGTGGTTTATTCCCAGCGATGTATTTGTGTCCCTTTAATGTGATAAAGTGATTATATTTTTTACATTTTTGCTGATTGCCAGACCTCTGAAGCTCTATAGCTAAAATAGCGCTAAAGCCACACAACCTATGAAGCAGTCATCTTTGTTGTATGTGTCTCAGAGTCACACCCTTTTTAAGAGCTAATTACATAATTTAGCCTAATCCTTACACCTAATAATGATGTTTGATATCATGATGTAAAAAAAAACACTCGGACTGGATTTCTTGAGTTAAAAATCATGGTCATGCACAATAAATGGGTCCATGCTAAATGAATGGAGGCATGTGAGATGAGGTTATGCTGAATGACCTGGACCTTGATTTCATACCCTCTTCATGACTGTGTGGTGTATTGAAAAGGTAAATGTTTGAGTTATTTGTCGGGCAACACCTCCAAATAATCTCTAGGATAAGTATGTTTTGTGACAAAACTCCCTCTCCCATTATCCCTCTGTGTTAAGGGCGCTGCAGGAGGAGAATGCAGATCTTCACCAAAACTTCTTGCAGACTGTGGTTTGCATCGAGAGCCTGGAGGCGGAGTTGCAGCGAACCAGGGACGAGCTCAGTCATGTCAAAGAGAAATATAAAAGGTTTGGGATCGTAAACAGAGGAATATTAAAAATGCACGATGGATTAATGTCCCTTTTGCCTTACAACTTGTGTGCTCCAATACAAACTGAAGGCCAGGTAGTGCAGGAAAATATCTCATCCATGTGCAGTATGACGATGCAGTGCATAAAGAGTAAAAAGCTTCGATTTTAGAGTGAAATAATGTCACGTGTGAGTAAATATTGACTCCAGGGCTGCAGGTCCATCAAGTCAACCTATGGCTTTACATAACAGTTCCTATAGATTGATTGATCCGTGGAACATAATGGGTAAAGGCAGCACATTCTCCACTGTACACCGCCATTGGTGTTTTAATTCTGCAGTGACCCATTTCCCCTGGCCAGCAGAGACAGCCCCCGCCTCCCCAACGCCCCCACCCTCTCGAGGCATCTGTCCTGTCCCTTCACACTCACCAGTGAGAGTCTTGCTGTGACCCGAGCCCTGTCAAGCCTGTTTTTATCACCAAACAACTGTGGTACATCCCACACATTCTTCAACAGACTGGACCAAGTGCAGTGAACAGTCACCTCACATCGGGCTCCAGCTTGGTGTCAGTTGTTACACATTCATTAGGAGAACTTGTGGTTGCCACTTGCCCTGACAAACAACTGTCTTTGACCACATGATATAATGACCTACAGTGGTCTGAGAAGAGACAATACTATTCATAGGTCTTATGACATGGAGCTTGTCCCTTATTTGTCTTTCTTCTGCGGTTGTCTGTGTCTTGTAGCCTTCTAGAGACCCACACTGGGACCAAGCAGGCCAATAACCTGCTGGGGGAACACCTCCATATAGCGGTAAGGATATCTGCTTGGAGATAAGACTTGGTTAAGCCACAGGCAGAATGATAAACGGGGGATCTGATCTCACTGCATTCACAAACCATGAGCAACTGTCATGTTAATATCACCCCGTTGTATGTTTTGATATGTGCGCAGTCAGAGAGCCTGAGCAGTGAGAGGAAGTACCTACTCAACCGAGTGTCCCAGCTGAGCTCAGAGTTGGAAGACGCCCACAGGACCATGGCAGCCCTCGAGAACATCAATGTGAGCACAGTGCCATCTACTGGACATACTGACACACTTACACATACAGTCGTTTTCAATAGGCAGCAAACATTTTACAAATCCGTTTTCTTTAATCCTGAGACTAGAAGGGCCATTTATGCATCTTAAATTAGTTGTTATGAAACAACTGCATCCGATGTCCCTTGTTTTCTCAAAAGGCTGTGTTTCAAATGTAGGTATGTTTACAATTCCACGTGTTTACGACTACCTTTATACAGATCCTCATCTAATCTCAATTTGTGTCTTATCACTCTAGAGCTCTTTACTAATGTGAGAGGACATATAGATTATTGAACATTTCCACCAGACAGAGGCCCTAGCACCCAAGAGATTGTGGGGCCCCAGAGAATCAGTCTGAAATGGCCAAATGACAGAGGGCCATTAACATTTCTTCTGGGAAAGATCTTGCAAAAGCAGAGATATCCAGATTTTTTTTTGCTCTTTATTCTTTAACACACAGCTGCACAATATTACAGAAAAATCAAATTATTGAACAATTCAAAGTGCTTGTTTGTACATCCCCACTGATAGTCTTGATCTCACATTTCCCATCTTATCTTGTGCCCTTCTTGCTATTAAGTTTTAAGTTCAGTTTCTAGTGACCAGTGCTTAGATCCTTTACTTCAGTAAAAGGTACCAATCAGTAGTGTAAAACAGGTAAAGTGCATTCAGATTCTACTGAACTATATACATAGTAATGTTTATGCAGTATATATTGAAAGTAAATGAAAGAGATCACAAAATGATTAATGGGAGCAGAAAGAAGGAAAACCAGACTTCCAATACACAAATCTGTTTTTATACTTTTATCTTTCAATCCTATTCTATAACATCTCCAGAATGAAGTGATGTAGAAGTATAAATACTCAAGTAAGCAAATCTGAACTGCATTGTAGGCGGTTGGTAAGATTTTCATATGTTCATATATGCCAGTCAGTTGTCTCATAATCTGTTCAGAAAAACATTTATGCATTCAATGTGACCTGTGCACAATGATGTAATTTAGATCGCACTCCACACCTGAAATGACACTGTATGTCAAACAATTAAGGTACTCTCAACAAAATGAAATCTGGAAGAGCTCTATTATAGAAAACAGTCTTATTATTATTCTTTTGCAGATTTAATTTGTGTGTTTGGTGTGTTAACCACAGGTACCCTGCTTGATAAAGGAGTTACTGGAGAAGCACTTTAGTTCAGCTGAGGCTATACAGAAGTTTCTGTCAACCCCCACTCCGATCATCCAATCTGCCACCCCTCAACAAGCAGACAGCCAATCCCAGGCTTCTACAGTGGAGGAAGCAGCACATGATTGGTTGACAAAACCAGACGCAAGTCTGCAAAGGGTCACAGCCTTCATACCATTCAAACAGGGGGTGCCGACAGCAGGAACTGCAAGCAGTCTCTTAGACCAGAGTGAGTCCAGCCACAACCCACCTTTCTCTGTAGCTGACATCAGCACTGCTATCTATAAGAAAATGACTGCCAGTTATCATGCCCAACCAGAACCTCTCTATCCCCAGAGCCAACAGCAGTCCCCCTCGGGCACAAACCACGTTGACACCCCTCCAAACCACCAGCAGGCCCATGTGGGTGGTGACAGCTGGAGTGGGAAGGGAGGGGTAAAGGTAACACTTTTGGAGCAAGACATTGTGGATGTGACCTCCATGTCAGCCCAGCAGATCCTGGATGAGTTCATGCGGCAGCTGCAAGCCCAGAAGGAGGCGGGAGGAGGGAAGGAGCAGCAGGGTGGACAGGAGTGGGCGGTAGGAGTGGAACAAACAGGCAAAGTGGCAGACTGAAAATGTCACCCAACAACATGGAGCGATGGATGTATAGTCCCCTCCCCATGCACTGAAATATGTATTTATTTATGTAAACTATTGCTGTCAGACACTAATGCTGAGTCCCCCAAATACCAGTTCTGCTGAAGCCTGTATATAATGTTCAAAGGATTTTAGAAGCCAGAATCTACACAAGAACATTTTCAGGATTGTTTTAAAATGTTGTGGCAACAAAAAACATTTGTAATTGTAAAATGTAATGAAAAAATAATTTGCATGAAAAATTATATGCCAAAAATAAAATAATTAATTGCCAAAATTTATATAAAAGAATTAACATGCAGTAATATAGAAGATCCATGTCATGATAGCAAACTATTTCTAAATATGCTTTATATATTCTTATAATGTGACATTTACTATGTCCATTCCCTTAGCCTCCATACCATTCAATTTCCCCTCAAATGAACATTAATTGTCATTCGTCTCCATTGTCACTGTGACAATAGGAAAGTGCAAGTGTGAGGAGATGAAAGGACAAAAAACTTTGTGTGAAAAAAATTTGTATTGTCTGTGAGACATCAAAGATTAGAGTTGATGTGAAAATTGCCTTTTCCAAAAGCTCTAACTCTTTAAAAGATTTTTTCATAAAATAAGCTCTTAATTTAAGTGGTGAGATCAACAGCTCAACAACCTCTCCGATATTTAGTAGAAAGAAATGCAAAAGTAGGCAACATCAAGGTTACAACATCTTCTGTCAACTGTGTGCCTAAGAATACCAGGTCTGCAGGTTAATATAGAGTATTACTATAGCCTCTTTTCAAGATAGCTTTTTTATTTTATGTGAGGTTGCTGTGCTATCAAGTAATATTCAACAAAAGGCTGTTGAATGACAAAAGACTGATGCCTGAAGAATGACGATAATGACCTGTTCCAATCTAGCAGTCTACTCAGAGACCCACTTACCTCCTGAAGCAGTGGATCTGCTTTCACATACGTTAGTGCACTCAGAATGATTTTCTTTGAAAAAGATTGTATTCATACTTTTGTTAATAGTAATTCAACCAGGCAGAAATACCTCTCAAAGTTTTTACTCAGACTCACCTCGCTTGTGTCTCTTTGTATATTAGCAAATTTCTTGGACTGTAGGAGGCTGACAGAGTCAATGACATTAAAACAGGTCAAGGACACATGCTTTTAAACTTATATTAATTAAAACATGTTGGGTTACTTACTGTTTTATGTTAAATAAATGTTGAAGTTGTAGACAATGTAAAATTTATGACTTTGTGTAAATATTTAATAACTATGTATGTATGATACGTAACATGTGGTGGCCCTTCCTTTCTGAAATATTATGGGGTAGATGATGTACAGATGAGAGTAAATTGTAATTATGTGAAGGTATTGTCACAGTGTAGACTGATGGAGTGCAGCTGTAACACATTTATGCTATTTGAACCTGTTTACCTGTACACTTTACCCTCTATAACTATGAATGAATACTGCTAGTCTGCACCAAGTCAATATGTAACTGTGTCATTACAGCTGTTTTGTCAATAAAAGTAATTATCTTAAATTCATGCAAAACCCCAGATTGCAGATGTTGTTATTCATTCTTTATTCATGATCGCTCTCTTCTTGTCAATAACTTTATATAACAAATAACATAGACATAGCTTTATGAATTCAATATCTGTCCTTAATTTGATGCAAGAAAAAAAATCTTGGAGGAATTGATTGTTAAGTACCTTAAAAATCTTATTAGTTAACTGGCGTTACAACAGTAAACATATCTACCACTAGAGGGCTGAACAAGCTCACTAATAATGTAAATATGAGCAAATCTCTCAATCTAACTTTTAAGGGAATCATTGGAGATGCGCTTTCTGTTTGGTGTGCTGTAAGAGCTGATAACACAAGACTGGCTTCAACCTAACTATAGCTCTGACTCAAGCTGTCATAAATACTTTTAATAACAGTTTAATCCCATTGATCCAGCCCCACCAACCTCCCTCCCTATTGTACTGTATTCATAATCCCATACAAGCATAACTCTCTCCATGGATTTACTTTCGCTTTACATGAACGAGCGAACTTTACATTATCCTCCCTCCCTACCTCATTATTTTAGGGACAATATTCATTTAATTTCAGTCAGTACATTTATCAGTGATATCTGGGCTTCCTTAAAGCAAGTAATCACCACATGTAGTGTATTCCATTTTAACGATATAAACCAAGGCAAAAATACCTTTATTTAATTTCCTTCTTCATAAATCATATACAACTGGGATTTTAGAAATACTGCCATACCAGTGACTCAGTGGTTCATTAAAAGTAACATTTGTAGTGGAGAAAAGTAACTAAATACACTGACTCAAGTCAGTGAGATTTTGGGGTACTTGTATTTTATTTAGTATTTCCATTTCATGCAGCACTGTACTTCTAATCATACACCATCACATTTAGGAGGAAACTAAGTGTCGAGCTTGGTCCACTTGTTATGGTTCAAATGTCTGTGAGTTGTTAGACTCAGTTCCACCAAACAGAGGTTTCCCCTTCAAACCTCTCAAGTGGTTTAATTGAATAACTGGTCAAGGAACCCTAACCCAATAAGAAAGTTACATTACAGAAAAAAACATCCATTATTTGAGAAAACCTCAACTTTATCTGTTAATATATAGTGCTTAGTACAAGTAAGTATGATTTGTTTCAGGATTTTTACTTAGTAGGGTATTTTACATAGCGCTACTTTTACACAAGTAAATGATGTGTGTCCTTCTTCCAACACTGAATATTTGCCTGTATTTGAAATCAATCGTGGGGCTTTTGGACCTGTTTCAGTCTATCCAGCTCTCCTCTTCCTACGTATATTTGCTTCATTATACAATAAAAAGATATTCAGTACTGTTGACAGTAAATTAGATTTGCTCGCTCATGTTCCCACACTCCCACATCTCATGATGGTACTATCGTTTAACCTCAGCTAACTGTGTCTTTAATATTTCTTCTGACTCTGAGGCATCCATGGTGCCCAACCTGTGCTGATGAGTTTCAGGTAAGTCCACCTGTCACAATAGTCCAATAGTCACTTCCATACTATGTGTCTATCAGAACGAGTTTGCTGATCAGACATTGGCCTGCTTTCCCATTGGCCCCTGGACCTTAATAGGATCCCAGGGACTCGGTTGGGGGGATTACGGCTCCAAACTCTCGACTTTGGCCAGTGTCTGTGTCCTCCAACCATGGGTGCAGCGGTTTAGGGGGGCGCCGCACACGCACAGACCCAGAGGGGCGCCATCAAAAAAAACATCAAGTCAGGAGGAAGAAATCATCGGTTTCAGCTTGAAGGGGGGACAACAGAGGGATAACCAATCATCTTGAGGGGAAAATTTGTTATATCTGGAAAAAGGAATATCTGTTTTCCTCCATACTTCAACATCTGACCACTTTCTCACATTTTACCAAGGTTTTGCTGCGCTGACTTGGATTATAAATCATCTTTTGGGGACAATTTCAGCATTCAAGTGAAAGCTTCTGGATTATCCTCTAACGTCCACTGTGTCCTTTACCATCTAAGGGATCTACCTGCTTATCCCCTCCACCTGGAACAACTTAGACAAGCTCAACCTGCTAATAACTCAGCAAACAACAAGTGCGAGGCCTGCATTGACAGCTGTGTTTCTGTCACATCTACCACCCTTTTTTGTGGCCTGTCGGGTTTGTCTTCTTACATGCAGCTGACCTCCTCTGGATTGACACTCCATTTTTGAACAGAATTTAGTCAGCTCCTCCCTCTTCTCTTCCTGCTCCTGCTCTCTTGAGTTTCTCTCCCGTCTTTGTGTCGATCAGCGCGTGGTAGTGAGCCATGTTGTTGAAGATGAAATTCACCCAGCAGCGGCGGGTGCGTCTGGCCCAGGGCCTGTGGCTGCTGTCCTGGCTGGCAGTGATGTGTGGGACCTTCATCTTTTGTCTGGGGGTTTACCTTAAGACAGAGCTGCTGAAAAGGGACGAGGTAGAGAGCAGGAAATGCACTCGCATACACCCAAACACACTCAAGTTAATGTCAGCTTAAAGACAAGAGGGCTAAGTCTAAGAACACTGGCACAAACTACACAAACATGAGTTTATGTGCTCAGACCTTTGCCTTTGTTTGGTTGTTTACTCGTCTGGTGAGTCTGCTGTGCTGCTGCTTATCAGTGACTTTTATTCAAACTTTGCTCGACAGTTTAATCTGCAAATGCAAACATGCTTCACACAAATACTTGTGTAAACACACACACGGCGACACCCAGACACATTCATGCATTATAAGTCATGAGGATGTTGTGTTCAGCGTGTACTGAATTTAGGTAACGTGACCAGCAGGTGAAGCTCATGACCTCCACATGGTGCATTTGTTCAAACAGACCAGCTATTGGACTAGATTGATCCAAGATTGATTTGGATATGTTGGTATTGACATATAGGGGGACTGCACAGGAAAGCTGCAGGCCTTGAACACATGCCTTCCGATATGTATTGATCTCTGATGAGAGGACCAGATTCTATAATCTCTTATTTGTGTGACAAAGTGTTATTGAGTCGGTGTGGAGATAGGTCAGGCGACTGAAACTGACCTGAAGGATCACGTTAAAGGATCTTACAGAATGATGCACAACAGCGTAATCCTCTCTCATAGTTCTTTGTGTCATTTAGAGACATTGTTTCACACTTTACTTTATTAACTCGAAAGTGAACAAAACTGATTATTCCACATAAAGTGGAAATGATTTCTTCTCAACAAGGATACAGAGGTTAAGATTATTTGCCCTAAAACACAGATGGCTGGGCAGATATCACAGGATGATTATTTTAGACAGCGGCAGTACAGCTTTTTTAATGGTAATTTTAAAACAACACTGGGGCAAAGGTGCCTCATGCCTGACTTTTGAAAACTGAGCCAATAATAAACACAGTCCATAAATGACTTCTGCTATATCAAGGGCAGTGAATTAAATTCGTCATCATATTGTTGTAGTAACCTCTGCATCCAACATATCAGCAGCTAATTGAATCACTTGGCTGCCAAGGTCACTTTTATAATAGATAAAGCTAATTGAAATCAGGATTATTACCTGCTAAAGTGGGCAGAGGAAATGACAAAGTGACCTGCAGTTGGCTGCCACTCTAGTGGTACCCACAATGTTTGACTGTGCTCTCCCTTTTTCAAGGTGATGGAAAACACAGAGATCCACGTAGTGCCCAACATCCTGATGATGGTGGGCCTGGCCTCCATCGGCACTAACTGGGTTGCCAGTCGTGTCTGTCAGGACTCCTTGGATGCAACTCGCTTCCCCCGTTGGAAAGTTCTTCTGCTGGCATGGTTTGCCGTCGCTGCACTGATCTGTTGTCTGCTCATTGCTGTTGTGGTGCTCAGCTACGCCCTGCAGGGACGCCTGGAGGAATCCCTGAAGGTGAGGTGACTCGGCTGGGTGATGATTGGAAAGTGACAGGTCAAGTAGCAGAAGAGATTTTCAGATTCAGATTCCTTTATTTGTCCCGGGCAAATTTCTGGCGTAACAGCAGCGCCACACACAGTGTAGAAATAGACAGACAGACAGAATGCAAGACATAGTATAAAACAAGTTTAGGTTGTTTGGGATAAGGGCCACACTCTTAAAATTGATCAATAGTTAGATTAGTAGAGTAAATAAAAGGAGGCAGGAAAAAAAGAAGATTAAACCAAATCTTAAAAATAGAGCAAAACTGTGTGAATTTATCAGAATTTCAGGAAACAGAAATTGGAAGCTGTTTTCTGATTTGCAGGAGTGTGGCATAGCCTTTTCCTTTTTCTCTTTAAATAACATTTAACGAACAGGATGGTCACCTTTCTATTTCACATTTTTCTCTCCACTGTCAGGTGGGCCTGAGGAATGGTATTCGGTTTTACAAGGACACAGATGTGCCAGGCCGCTGTTTTCAGAAAGAGACCATCGATCGTCTGCAGATGGAGTTTCGCTGCTGTGGAAACAACAACTTTAGGGATTGGTTTGAAGTTCAGTGGGTCAGCAACAGATACCTGGACTACACCTCCAAGGACGTCAAAGAGTGAGTACAGCACAGTGTGTGTAGCAGGGAGGCCAGATGGTGAACTGGAGAGAGACTGGACTGATGAGGGGCATAGTGGAGGTAGGAGAGAAGAAAACAGGGGTCCAGATGAATGGCAGATGAGTAGACTTCAGAACCAAAAAGGTCAAACAATATGTTATAGAGAAAGGATTCAGGGACGGTGGGAGAAAAAGAATGATGTGAAGGTAGAGCTGCAGCATATTAAAAATAGATCTGGCATTTACTTTTGAAGAGAAATGGATGGAAAGGTTGGTCATGAAGGAAGCAGAGAAAGGTTGGTCAAAGATTAAATAAGTGAAAAGGAATAACTAAAGCGAAAGGTTATGGCATCATGACACTTGCACACTTGCACCACTGCACATTTCTCATTAATGTTAAGTGTGTATTGAGCTAAACGTCAGGCCTGAACTGAGCATTTTCTGGGCTTTACAACCCATGAAATGAATCTACCCTCTCTTCGATCATCAATTCATTCATCTCTCTTACTCCTCTCTGACTTTTATCATTTTATATTCTGTCTCCATCTTGAGATTTCTCACTCTCCCTCCCTCCTTTCCACAGCCGCATCCGGAGTAATGTGGACGGCCGCTACCTGTTGGATGGCGTTCCTTTTAGCTGCTGCAACCCCGCGTCGCCTCGTCCCTGCCTGCAGTACCACCTGACGGACAACAGCGCCCACCACAACTATGAGTTCCAGACAGAGGAGCTCAACCTGTACAACCGCGGCTGTAGGCAGGCTCTGACCGACTACTACATGGAACTGATGAATTCAACTGGTCCTGGTGTTCTGTCAGTCATCTTAATACAGGTGAGAAACAAAGTGGCGCAAACCTGAACACTTCAGTCGTTCTGTAGTTGTGATAAAACAGAGGAAATACAGTATTCATGCAATTGATTTGAATACATACACACACATACACACACACACACATACACGCACACGTTTGATATTTTCCACAATGTTTGCTCTATCAAACACCTGTCACAGTGTGGCAGGTGTCTGGAGGAACCAAAACAATGGCTGTCTACAGGCACACAGTCTGCCATGACAACCCACAAAAGGAAAAACCCACTGACAAACATTGATTTCTGTCTTTTGATCGCACATGCACTTTCAGTCTTTTTCCACATAACAGTATTGATGGCACATTCTCATGAATAACAAACATGACCTCGGGCTGGAACAGGACGTTCACATGCTCACGTTTAACAGTGTATCATTACATGATGCTTGCAGCTCCTCAAACAATCTATTCTTTTAAATGCCGCAGCTCAGCATGGTCGTTTTCATCCCTGTCCACCATGAGGGGGATGACTGCCATGTGAAAGATTAAAAAGGCGAGTTGAGCTGAGGAGAACGTCTTATTTTTAAGCAAACGCCAAAAGCTGCCTTCATGCAACCCAAGATCAAACAGAGAAGGGAAGAGGAGAGACAAAACTAAATATGTTGTACAGAACTGACAGAGCTAATTTGTCTAGCTTTATCTGGACTGCAGCAGTGTTTATTCTTGGATCTCAGAGTTTGGAGATGTGAACCTGTTTTGTGTTATGAACTGCATCAAAAGTATTGGGGTTTATGAGGGTGGGTTGGATACAATGCTTCACTTTTATGAACTTAATCTTACCATTTAATATGATGGAATAATATATGTAGTATATCTGCCTCCCCCATTTTGTTTTTAAAATTAACCTGCAATGAAAGACTAAAATAGAATATCACAACAAATTACAAAAGGATTTCCCCTTCTTTTCCAGAAAAGTCACAATAAAAACTACACACACACACACACACACACACACACACACACACA
>JAOXYL010000065.1:11588115-11604807 GCA_028564955.1 Terapon puta | reverse complement strand
GGATTTCCCCTTCTTTTCCAGAAAAGTCACAATAAAAACTACACACACACACACACACACACACACACACACACACACACACACACACACACACACAAACACACACACACCATATAGAGTTAAAAACTGTGTATTTCAAGATTAAACTTATGAGAATGAAATTGAATGACTGTGAACATGTTTATGACCAGAAGTTGTTCAGACTTCCTCTTGACATGTGTGTTGATAAATCTGTGATCTGTGCCTGCCTGATGAAACAAACGTAATGCTTCTCTCCAGACATGAGTTTTTACCCATTTAATGATGACTGACTGCACACTGACACTGATTTTAGTTTTTACAGCATCTTTACTCTTACTTCCTGTCCAGATATCAGTGCTTCTGAGCCTGAGGTACCTGCAGACCGCTGTGGAAGCAGCCATGGCTCTGGAGGACCCGGAGGGAGAGAGTGAGGGTTATCTCCTGGAGAAAGATGTGAAGGAAACCTTTGAGGATGTGAAGGTCAAAGTCCTCACCATGCTGAAGTTCGGGCAGGTTGACCCCAGCGCCGCTGAAGGCGAGGCTGCAGAGGCGGAGAAGGCTGCGACTCCAGCCCCTGCCAGTTAGAGGAACAAAATTATTCATATATGAGCTGAGGAGGAAAGGGTGCGGGAGGGGGGATGTGTCTGAGGTTTTTTGGTTGTATGAGTGGGCCGGTGGCGGGTAGAACACCTGTTGGGTTTTGACATGTTAGGCTTGATTTGCGCTCCACCAATGCAGCAGCCGCAGCTCCCTCGCACAAGGCCAAAACAAGGCAACACATAAGGAATCTTATCAGGCCCTGCACAGACACCAAACACCAAACATCTCCTCTGTGCAGGACTTCAGGAACGTGTAACCATCATGGAACCTGTTCAGGAGATGTGTAGTACTTTGTGGTTGTAATTAGAGGAAAGTACATTCAGTTTAAGTGGGTGTAGCGTTCACACAGACAGATACAAAGACACACATTTAACATGATTTGACATTTCCCTCAGATTTTGCAAAGTCACAATCACATGATGCTAAAGTTCATCCCATTCTGACTGTATTATTCATCTCTCAGCTGTAGAGTTTGTACTGAACTGCAATGAAATGCTTAGGAACTTGTTAAAATGGCACATGAATTATATATTAAAGGTAGATGGTTTTAACTGCTTTTTAGTGTCGGCTTTCTTTTGTACATGTAACACAAAAGAGGAGTGAATTCTTTGAGTGTGGGTTATCTGAGTTCAGCGAGGGAAGTTGGATTAAGTGTGTGCGCTCGTGTGTATATGTGCGTGCGAGTGTGGTGCCCTATATGAAGCTGTCATCTTGTCTATTCTGGCAGCTCTGAAACAATCTGATAATCCTGGTGTGGTTAATCCCAGAACTGCTGCACAAGCAGTATCAACGCACACCGACAGCACACAGGAACACACAGCAGCGGCACACTGACACGACATGTCGGAGGTTGTTTATGAAGCAAAGCAGTTTTTAAATGCTTTTTATTTGCAAAGAAAACATCATGGTGATCTGTCCAAGCTACAGGTATATATATGATGTGTGGCATTCTTCTTAAATAAAACTCTTATCAAAGAATAATGTCAGTGAATGTTTTATTTTATTCATAAGAAGCAGACGAACAAGCTTTCTGTGGGTGCGAACATGCTCTCTAATTATAAAACACAGATAGCGGAGGTTGATAAGGGAGGGAAGTTAATTTTGGTTTCAGACTTGAATCATGTTCTCAAGAACCAATCATAATTGAATAATCAACACTAGAGTAATACAGTGGGGAAGTTAATTGCAGTAGTTTGTTTTCTTAAATGAAAAAACAACCGAACAGTGAGAACTTAAATATAGAAATACATTAACCAGTTAATGCATTTGAAAAAAAATTAAACAAACAACACATAGAGACAAACCACATCAACAACAGCCTAAATTTAGAACGACAAGTACATGACCATACAAAGATAAGACGACCGTAAACTCATTTCCCAACCAGAATGAGTCTCTGGTTGCAGATTCAGACATCATTTCTTAGCAACAGAGTTCACTGTTCAGGAAACAAAGCACCAAAAATGAAGTAGGCCTGCTTGGTTACACTTCCCCCAGTGACTTTGTTGTGGAAACAATGATGTCACTGCATCATTTTTACAACAGGCAAGCGAGAGCTTTGACATCGAGCCAGCAGAGGTCGCTGTTGTGTTGTGTTTGAAGGCGTTTTAATGAGGAGACCGAGCGGCCGCAGCTACGGCTCTGACAACTTTATGATAATAAGACCAGTCAGGAAGAAAAAAAAAAGCCTTTGTCGCTTCAAACCATTAAGTGTTTTTGGGAGAAATAACTCCGTGGCGCTTTTAAAAAATGTTTCCCCTTAATAATAACCTTTAAAACATGTCATTTATAAAAGCAACAGCGTTACCATGCAGCCATTTGTAACACACAAATGACGTTCAGTGAAACACATCGAAGACCACAAATGATAATGAGGCCCAATTTTCAGCATTTAAATAAAGATGAATAAAGATTTGAATGCCGGCAAGATCCGCACACACAAAACACACAAAGCACATTTTGCCTCGTCTGGTACATTTTCAGTCACATGAATATTTCTGTGTAGGCTGGCCCATTTGCGGAGCTCGTGTGAAGATGTCGGCAAAAAAAAAAAACACCACGCAACATGTGCTTTTTCAAAATTCCGGTGTGGTTTTGCAATGAAACTAACTGACACCCAGTCAGAGAGGAAGAGACAGAGGAGGGAGGGGAAGGGCCGCAGAAATGTCAAACTGCCTCACTTGACGCGACATGGATCCTCTGATTCATCAGCTTTGATCATTCTTTGTCTATTTTTTTACCTTAATTTTATTTTATTTTATATATCTCTCTTCTGTAGGGCTTTCCGAAAGCCCTTCAAAAAAACAAACCCTACAATAATGGACTCTAACATTATGGAGATAATAGAGGAATTCATGGAAAGTGCGTTGGCGCAATGGGTACGTCGTTTATCGTTTCTCACTTTGCAGTCAGAGGAAAGCTCATCGTTTGTGAGGGGCAGAGGCAGATCGTGTCAGGGCTGTGCGGAGAGGTCCTTCCTCAGACAGTGACCACCTCTGCAGCAAACCCTGCGCTATTTCCTGTCACAAATACTTATGAAAGATTATATTTTAGAGCAGCTGTGCTCTCCAGTGCCTGTGACTCAAATGAATGTAAAGAGGAGGCATAGAGACGAACAGCAGAGAAAATAGCCTCGATGCAGCTTTCTTGCCATTGTGCACAGCAAAAACAAACACCCCACTTCTCCTTTTGGCAGCTTCCCTTGCCTCTTAATGACCAGCTCTTTTTTTTTCTCTTCTCTCTCCTAGCCTTGAAACTTCCGTGTCCTTGGGCTGTGTCTGATTTGAAAATACAAAGTTATCTACTGTGTATTCAAGAGAATACAGTCTCGCTAAAATCTGTGGAGGGTTTTTGTTGAGTTTGTAACAGACTGAATATCCAGCTGGGTTTTCCACATGGGAAACCAATCAGCCCAAGGGGATTTTCTTCCCCTTCTGGTCAATGAACAGTATTTATGGCGTGATGCGATACTGCGCTGAGCCTTGAGGGGATTTTCTCTTTACTGTTGTTTATTGTTTATTGGGGGAGGTCAGAGGTCAGAGTCAACAGTACGCCTGCAGCGGTTTAATGCTTGCTGAAGGGCACTTCAGCTGCGCGACTATTCACAAGAGACAAGAGCTTTCACCCTGATTCACATATGGTGAAGGGCATCCGCTCTGTTTACCCTGTCGCACAGGATCCTGAGCTGCTCTGCCACACCTCATCAGCTGAACTGACTCGAGCTTGTTACTCTGTTTACAGACAGCGCAGTTTTTAGAAGGCGCAGGTGGGAATAAAGCTCATTATATTGCAGTTTGCATTGGCACAGCTCTTCCTAGCCGAGAAAGAGAGAGACCTTGGCTGCGGTCCTGCTTGGCCGCCTGTCACTGTGAAGTGCTTCCCAGTGTGAGAGCACAGATCCCACCTGTCCAGACAGGTGCACCGATTCAAGCGGCTTCCTGTGTGAAAATGTTTGCACGTCTCCATCTCCCTCCTCTCTCTCTCTCTCTCTCTCTCTGCCTACTTTCTGCTCCAGTCTCCGTCTCGCTTGTCTTTACGAACATCCTGGATGCTTTTCCACATACACACTCAACATAATCCCTCCCTGCCCCTCACAGGTTCAGCTGTTTGAAAACATGGTGGAGAGGGAGGACGGCGTTTCTGTCTACAGCCAGTACATGGAAGTCAACTCAGCTTCCCAGAGTGTCCGGGATCGCTACATGAGGCTGACCAATGGCACCTTCCTCAATGAGGTCATGAGAGTGATGTAAGATTAATTGATATTTTCTTACTTCAAGGCCTTACATGAACTGGCTGAAATAGTAGGGACCTCTTGACAAGGAAAATCAGAGCTACATTGATGAGCATGTACGGCCATTTCCCATTCAGGTCATCACATAAGAGGCTCATTTATAGCTAAGATAAAAAAAATTAAAAAGTCTGAGGAGATGGTTTACAGCCATTTTTTGAGAAGTGTATTGCAGAAACCCAAAAGATTGCAGTTAGTTGCACAACCTGTCCTTGGCATTTATTAATATGTTTAAAAATGTGGAAATAGGGAAACAAGCTATTATTCAGTTAAACTAAAAGTCCGAGATCTCAGAGAACCACTTAAAAACATTCAAACAAGTAAGAATTACTTTTAAGTGGGGCTGGCAGCACCCCTTCAGGCATGTCGGTTCACCAGTTTGGTCTGCATGGAAATATACATCAGATGGATTACCACGATACTGGGTTTAGATATTTGTAGTCCCCAGAGGATGTATATGTCACTGACTTTGTTGATCCCCTTTTCCTGTAGCACTGCCACGAGATCCATCTATGTTTTTTAATGAAGCGTCTCAACAACTGCAGGGTAGATGAAATTTGGTACATACATTCATTTTTTTTCCATAGGATTAAGTGTAGTCATATTGGTGATGCCTTGACATTTAATCTACTGACAACATTTTCACCAAATACCTACAAACATCATGTTGTTTATTAGAGAGTTTTGGCATGTCAACAACTTAAATAATATGGTGAGCATGGTACAGGTACCCTTTAACATCAGTGTTGTTGTATGTCATTGTTAGCATGCTAGCATTAGTATTTAGCTTGAAGTGTGCCACTGTGTATGAGTGCAGCCTCGAGGAGATTATAGCATTTGATTTAATCTGTTTATAAGGACAACACACATTACTCACATCCCTGCAAATGTGCCAGTGTTTTCAACTGCATTGTGGTTGCTTTTGTTCTTTTATTGCATATGATTAGATGTAACATTCATCATATTCCCTCATATTGTTCCGAAGCCTGTGTGCAAGGATGGCATGAATGGATGACCCATCTGTATTTGCCACAAATTTCCAGTGAATCATGAAATGGTGTTCTGCATACATGTGGGCCTGTTAGTCATCTCTGCTGAATACCTTATCTTCATGTTCAAATTTGAGCAGCATAAAACCTTTTCTTCTCAACTTGCAAGACAAGATCTTAGTCAGAAATTGCAGAACAGCTGATTAATTTGGCCTGACCTAAGCCACGTTATTTCAACAAATAATTGTGGATTCTCACTGCCTGCTCCTCAGGCTCATTAAGATTTTATTCACTCTGCTTAAATGCACCATTGCATAAGGATTTCTCATCTGGAGAGACGAGGCAAGGGGCTGTTTGATCAAGCTGAAGCAAATTCACCGCTGTGTCTGTCCTGTGTTCGCTGCAGAGACCCCAACCCCAAGGTGGAGCGGCTGTACGACAGCGAGAGAGATGATCACATGCTGAGAGTCCAAAACTTTTCCATTTTAAATCGTCACCTCAGAGCCTTCTACCAGGTAGGGGAGGGTCACAGGGGGGAGGGGGGGCAGATCGAGGTGTTAGATCCGACCATCAGGAGGGAAATCAGGAGTGATGGGCTGAGGGTCGACAGAGGCGTGCACAGGTTTCCTCAAGAGCTCAGAACATTTCCGCTCTCAAATAGATTAAACCAGTTTAATGTGTAATGAATTTTCAGTCCATTAATGCACTCGCACTGTTTTTTGATTACTGATATGGAGTTTGTGACCACAGTGGGAATAACGATGGTAAATTTGATTGCCATTCATTTTCTCTTGGCTTTTTCTACAACATTTTACAAATGAGTGATTTAAATTTGACTAAAAATAACTTCATGGATATTTTAACTGGGTTTAGAACAGTCTCAGTTTAATTATGATGCTTCTGTGTGACCTACATAAACAAAAAGGACCAACAGAGAGAAACTGGACAATTTCACAGTTTTCAGTGCTTTCAGTTCAGTTCAACATCAAACTGCAGAACAACATCAAACTGCTGTTTCCCCCTCTTTCCATCTTCATGAAAGGGTAATCAGTTCCATGCTGGAGCCTCATATTTAGTGTACAGAATTGAGAGTGGTATCAATCTTCTGAACTCTCAGCTCTCTGCACGAAAGTGTATACAGAGAGCGGGCTGTTCCTCTGACTTATCTCTGTATAAGTAAAATTAAAAATGAGTTTAATTGAATATTTTGATACCTTGTCATTAATATCTCAGGAGCAAAGAAGGTCATTACACAGTGAGGTAACACTGAGGTAAACCTGTGATACAGCGGTGCAGACTACACAATCATCTGAAATAGCTCTGACTCCAATTGCCATCTTTAGCTCTAACATTTCTAAAGAAGTTCTCAAAAACATTTGTGTGTGTGTTTTATTTGTGGATGGACTGAAATGACTCTCATTATAAATAAGAACATTTAGCAAAAAAAAACCCACTGAAATATCCTTCTAAAGCATAACTCAGGGCCACACCAAATGGCGAGGGAGAGTGGCTGACAGAGGAGGGCTGGAGAGGCAGTTGTCTCGCTGTAAGGTAGTAAAAACAGAGAACAAGATGAAGCTCAGCTGTCGGTCTCAGCACACACAATATTTTGCCGAAGGATATTGTAGAAAGTTTGAAGTGTGTGCTGGGGGTGACGGAGCATTTGCACAAAACAGAAGATGAAACACAGAATAAAAGTCTATCCTCAAAAGACGTCTCAGGCAAATGGGGTGAGGAAGAGTCGCGGAGTGGCAAGCTGGATTTTTTTTAGCTGCAGTTGTGGTTGGGGGAATACGACATCTAACTAGTATCATGCAATTCATAGCATGCATTGTAGGTGCCTGTGGCACCAGAGGAAATGACGCAATTCTTTCCCCGCAGGATGATTCAAAGGCCTCTGTTCTTGGCAGAGCAAGCCTCCCCAAAGCACAAGTCAGGTGGACTGAACATGCAGAGCTTAGCTTGTCACACAATATAAGAACACGAGGCTACAAGGTTTCACTTCCTAATTTTCAGTGAATCACTAATGTCCCTTGAAAGCGCAGGGCAGCGCAAAACACTGACGATAATTGGGAAGCCGATGTCAGTCAGCGCTACAGTTGAGTTTCACCAGGTGAACTCAGAATAGGCTCCACTGTCACTGTGGACGTTTAGTTCCACATTGGTCACAGTTTTACTTCTCGCCTCAATTTCTTTTTTACACTGTTATGCTGTGTATGTGTTAATGAGACTGTGTGTGTGTTTGTGTGTGAGATACAATGACACTGTGTGTGGTGAGCGTAAGCCACAGCAACAGTCTGCAGCCTGCTGAGGCTTCATTTTCTCTGCTGTGACCCGAGTTTCTCTCACACAGCCACAGAGCTGTTTGTGGAGATGATACGGGCTGAAGGCCGAGCACTCACATTCATTCATCTTTACTGTAGTGCCATAAAAAAGCACTGTGAGCCAGGGGTATGATACTGTATGTTTTGTTTTATGTTCTATTTTATTGTATTATTTTCTCTCCTGTTCTAGCTCTTTAATACTTTGTTTTGTTTGCTCTCTTCTTGTTTCCTTTGTCATGTTCTAGTGTGTTTGGCTTATTCTATTCTATTGTAAACTATTTGTAATCAATTCATCTTTTAGTCTTTTCTGTTTATCATGTCTATTCTATTCTGTTCTATTCTATTTGGGCAATTTATGTATTTTGTATTGTTATATACTATTATATCTTGTTTGGTCCATTAATTATTAATTATTATTTAGTTCCATTCTCTTGTATTCTATTTATTCTTCTCTATTCTCTGCTGCTTGTATTATTCTCTCTATATAATATATAAATTACATCTATTCTATTATGTTTCTTCTCTGCTCTTCTGGCCTATCCTGTCTGATCTATTCTGTTGTATTCTCTTCTCTTCTTTTCTGTTATTCCTTATCTGTTCTTTTCTATTCTCTGCCGTCTAAAAGCCTTTAATTCCACTGAATGGAGACACTTACTTTTCAGCCTCCTGTTAATGGGATTTTAAATGTTAATTTCTCCTGCCTACTAAGTTATTGACCCTGCGCATTTAAAGATCTTGGTCCTCAGTAAAATGTGATATTTTTAAGGCTGTGGAACATCCAATAAATGATGTTTGAATTAACATAAAAATCCACAGATTAAATTTGGTTTGCGCATGTGCAGAAAGGAAAAAAAAAGAAGATAAAGGAAAAGTGAGATGGCCCACAGAAGCGTTGAAAATCCCACCTGTCTGTGGCTAAAATGAAAGCAGCACCAATCCAAACAACATGAAGTGGAATTATTGATAGAGAAGATAATTCTGTGGATGCATTTTAATTCCCTTTACCAGGCAGCCAGAAGCTTAATGAAAAATGTTATTCCAAATTCAGGACTGCTGTAAAACAACGTGTCATTGGAAAAAGCCACACTGAATCTTCAGAGAAACTGGTCTGGAAATCCTAGCACAGCTCACATAATTGCTCCATGTATTACTAATATAGTTAATCTCCTACTTAAGCAGGGTATATAATTGTACCACATGATGATGTATAAAACATAGGGCGGGAGGGATTTGAGCAAACACCACCCGCTATGTATTTTGGCTGCATGATGGCGGAGAGGGAATTGTGAGCATGCCAACAACAGCAAGCAGCTCCTATATAGTTTTTCTCAAAGCTAATCTCTTACAGAAGTCTGTTTGGCATCAGGAACCATGAGCTGCACGATGACCAACACTGAGCCACAGTGGTTAATACTCCACATGCCCTGAAGGAGCACAAACTTCAGGCTGGCTGCACAGGCCTCTGATGCCACACTGGTACACGATGGAGTTGCCGAAGGGAAAACGCCTGCCTCGTGGTGCATTGCCTCTCTCTTACTGTGCCCTTTGTGAATTACAGTAGGCAGCGGAAAGAGCTGTAATTGTGACTTGCTTCGGCGCTCGATGGATCGCGCGAGGATGTGAGCTGGCTTTCAGAGCAATTGGGAAAAGAGCTAGCCAATGTCAGCGTGTGGCTCGTTGACAGCAGCGTTTTTAATTAACCGAGTTTTCTGAGTTTAAGACCAAATAAGTAATAAGTAAAAGTAATAAAGGCAAATGACTTTGCTGAAATTCTTTATGCAAAGTCATCCACCTGCTACTCTGGTGTTGTGCTGGATGGCAATGTAGGAGGAGCTGCAGGTCCACATGACGGATTCTAGTTTTTCCTGCCAGAAAAAACAGGTTTCTGGACGAGGAATGTCTCAGGCGTTTGCCTTCCAGCTTTATTCAGCGTCATTAAAAATCTGCCAGGAGATTCGTCCAGAATCTTATTGCAGAAACTGCAACTCACTGAAACAAGCTAACCACAGTGTTGGTGGGTCCTCTGCGAGTCCTGAGTCACCCCATTTAATCTTTAACACATTATTCATGCTTTGTAGCAGAGGACTAGGCTAGACAGGTCCGGATTCAACAAGTCATTGTGCTCATGATAGCGGATGTAGGACCATTTTACTCAGAGTCGTCCACAGCAGGGGCATTATTTGGAAACAAAAACAGCATTCCTATATTGAACACAAAAACCCTCAGATTTCATTGTACTGTCACTTTGTTACTATAACCAGCAATATGAGATCCTCACTGGTCAGTTAATAGCTGCATTTTTGCTGCAGATATAGCATGTATGCTTACCATCACTAAACAACCACATCAAATTCAACCACAAAAATTGTTGACATGAGTGATTGTGTGAAGACTTTGTGTTCTCTCTAAATGTGTCCTGCCTTAATGTGTCCTGTCTGGATGTGAAATGCTGTGTTGAAATGTACTCCTATTTAATAGCCAATTTCTGTACACACTTCTGATCCAAAGGAAAATCTTTTGCATGCAAAAAGCAGAGCACTGCAGGGATTTTGTTACAGAGTTGTTATTCATTCATCTGATTTAATTCGATGTTTTTATTACATTCAAAGAATACTGAGAATGAGCTGCAATGAAATGTATTAAATCTCATATCTGAAATGTGCAAAGCCTCCTTGACTTGGAAGAAGTGACTCTTATCAGATATTTGCTCTTTGTTTACACCACAAACTGCAGGAGGCTGGTGGAAAGTTTTTCTGTTGTTGTTTATCCAGGCTCACTGTGGGCAGACAGACAGGACAGGCCAGCCCATCACTCAGCTCTCTATGCTTATTCTTTTTTTCAGGAAGACCTGCAGCAGTTGATACTGATGCCCCTCCCAAACGTTGCCATCCTGGGGCAGGACCCCCTAACAGGTACGAGATAACAGCATGATCCTATCAGAGCCACGTCTCTCAGCAGCAAGAAAGTAATTATACTTTATATACGAGTCCATATCTCTGCCATCAGTGGAACACATTAAGGTGATAATGATAGGGAGGATGGTAGTTGGGTGGGATGGGGGGTTGGAGATGGTGATGATAATGATGATGATGACAGTTATTTTTCGTCCTCAGAGGCGGCCGTGGAAGAGCTCAGGCGGCTGTTGCTGCTCTTACTAGGATGTGCCGTGCAGGTGAACACACACTCACATGACCATCAGGCTTTTGTTGAAGGTCGATACAGCCACCAGCATTGTCTCACTGGGCCTGCATACAGCCAGTATTTTGAACTTATGCTCAATATTTTACATTTTTATACTAGCTGGTTCGTCCATATTTTGGTCAGTCACTTTGGTTTAGAGTAATAATTATTTAGAGCAATTATTGTCTGGATATACATGAAATTTGATCCCCAGACTTTTAATCTAGGCTCAGATTTCTTACTATGGATTGAAATTTGGATTAATGTATCTGTGTTAATGCAAGTAACAGTGTGACTCTGATATGCTCACATGCTCAATGTTCATCCATTGTTAACATGCTAACAGCCGAGGTGTTAAGGTATTTATCTTTTTTATCTAATAAGATTCAGGTTGGATTCAAGGAACTTAATTACTACCTGCACCCTGGTAGCAATTAAGTCCATCAATGCTAAGCATCTGATATCATTACTGAAGTGCAATCATCTTCCTGTTCTCTGCATGTTCTTCCAACTCACTTTAGATATTTCACTCTTTCTGTTCATTTTTTCTCACTATAATCAATCATCTTCGCTTATTTCTGCCAGAATATTTTAAATCAGCCAACCAGCCATCACATTTTAAATAACTCCCTTTTAATAGCTAATTTATTTTCTTTTTGGCTCAGGTCTTGATAAAAATAGAATTATTCTTAATATTATTAACAGGATAAGTTGATCTTACAGTGTAAAGCTGAACCCACTGAGCTTAGTCTGACGCGTCCTGAAATACTCACCGTCACACTGACTTTCCTCTGGCACCACCCTCAGGCCACATTTTTTCTCTGTATTGATAATGATCTAAAAATAGCAAAGTTTTGTCCTTATTTCCCATCCATCAAACTGTTGTGCCCATCAAAAATCATTTTGCTGTCTGGCATGCAATGAGCCTCACAGACTCAGACGGCTGATAATGCGGCCATAGACGTTTTCATTTTCACGCCACATTGTGAAGCCTTTCCTCCTTTTTCATTCTTGTGAGGGTGAAAAAAAGAAAGTACAAACAACATTTTGGCTATTGTGAATAAAGGCTTTCATCAAAACCCTGCAAAACCTTTGGCAAATCAGTATAGTAAACTTTTAAAGAAAGAAATTATTTTTAAAAAGTAAATTGCACATGAACTCACAATGTAGGACACTTTACAAGTCTTATTGGAGGGCGGAAGCTAATTATTGTTTTGATCTAACAAACACACACCTGAATTGCTGTCATCCCTCTGCGTCTGCAGTGTGAAAAGAAGGAGACCTTCATTCAGCAGATCCAGTCTCTGGACATTGAGACTCAGGCTGCCATTGCCAGCTGTATCCAACAGGTACGTTAAAGTGTAGCATTAATCATATCAAACCCCCCTGAATCTAAAAGGCAGTCGCATACTGACCGTCAGTGTGAGAAGATATTACTCAAGGGAGACACCTCTAAGAGGATTTTTGTTTCTAAATGTGATTTAGTGGAGAATTTCTTCCCTGTCTAGCCTGCAGACAGAGAAGGAAACTATTATACCTTCTACTGGCGCTTCAAGTAAGTGTGAAAATGAGCTACTTGTTATTCTGCTGGCAGCCTTTGAAGGACCTCTGGGCGCCCCTTTCTGCCACCGTAGGATGGATCCTCCACCCCTCATGTCCACCTCTCCACCTCCACCTCTGTCACACTGTCCTCTCTCCTTCATCTCTTTCCTGTCATTCTCCGCTTTCCTTTCCAATAAAGCGTAAATGCCAAATTGGGCCCCCTAAAAAACACCCCCCGTGAATAATTGTGGGCATTACAAAAACAGCATGTTGCATACCAGCGTGTCTGAATTACAGTAACAGCATGTTGCCCACCAGCATTTTTCTGTGCCAGGTTCCTCAGCCTCATAAATCATAGAGGTGAGGGGTGCTCTTCTTGTGTGGATGGATGCTTGCTGTTCATATGCCTGCTAGCTGAAGACATTTCAAACCTGTCTACATGATCATTAGTTTTGCATGCATTAGTCAAGCACTTTTGGACCCGCTTTTTGAAGAAATGGGAGTTTTTTTCCCTGTTATATACAGATGCATCTCTCACACAGCCTTCACACTGCCTGGATGGTTTGTCCACAGATCTGCCATTTTGTGTCAGGCTTCACGTCACCCTCACTGATTTTATCACAGAGACCTAAGAAGCTGTCCTTGCTGCAGGTGACTCAGGACCCTCGCATGGTGCTGCCGCTGAGGTGGGAGGAGCTGGTGGAGGTCGATGGAGCAGATTTGCAGCTGGTTTTCAGCTCCATGGCCAAACAGATCCAAAACCTCCTGGCACAGAGAGACACACACTTGGAGGTACACGCACAAAACAATTAAAAGAATAGTCTGTATAGTCTGTAATATGGTTATGCACTTTCTTGTCCAGAGTGAGATTAACATAAGGCTCCAGCCATGTGCTAGTTTCTTTGGCTTATCTTAATGACTGGAAACTAACTACAGCTATCCCATCCCTGTCTGAAGTCACAAAAGCTTTCCACCGACTGTAAAGCTATTTTTTAGGCCAGGCACACGACTATAACTTCATTGTAGTGTATAATATGAAGTCAGCTGCTGGCTGCAGCTTCTCTTCTGAATCTTTGCACGGACGCATACAAATGTTTTTACCCAAACTGCTGTCAAATGACTTCAAATCATGTGATAATGTAAACTCTAATAATAGAAATATTGCAATATAAGCTTTAAGTAGTGCAATCATACTTAATATGTTGAATAACAGAGCTAAATTAAAACACAGAGACAGAAAACTGCTGCCTCACTTTATACAAAAAGTAACCACACAGTTGTAGAAGTCTGTACATCACTTACATTTTTTTACAGATTTTTTTTGTTCCCTGAATGACTTTAACATTAATTAGTTGGGTCATCCTGATAATGGCCTGGTGGAGTATTTATACTGGGGTGCATTAAAATGTTTTGTCTTCATTAATATATGCCATTTTATTAAATGAAAAGACATACAAATGCAAGTGCGGTATTTGTTTCAGCAGGGCTTTATGGTGTCAGATATTTGATCAACATTTTAGCTGTTATGATAAATCTGTCTTATAGCCAACAAAAGCTGATATTAAAGTGACATCTCAGCAGGCTGTAGGAGAGATTAAAATACATAAAGTACAAGTACACTGTGGAATCTGAGGCTTATGAACAGCTTTGTGGACAGCATCCATGCACGTTCTTTTGACAAAATAAATAAAAAATAAAATGTATATCAGTGGATTCAAGTTGCCGCCTGGCACTGTCTGAAAAAATAGACCACAGGGAAAGTATTTTGAAGCATTAAAAGCAAGGTCATCTTTTTTCCCCCCTTATATGCACTTGTTTTCTCAATTTAACTCCGTTCTGCATCCTTAAACCCAGTAAGATCTGTCACCAGCTTTTGTGAGAAAAGGGCACCTGTTTTGAATATTGTTCTAAACCTCTCACTACACCCTTAATATGAGATCAGAACAGCATAAGATATTAATTTTGATCCAATAATATCCATTGACTCAAATAAGACCTGATGAAACAAGGGCTCACAATGCTCTCTTGCATTTAAATGATGTACCCACATAAAACAGGATTTTGAATTAGTGTAGTGTCAAAGAAAATGTCAAATAGACCACAGACAGAAAATTACATACAGAGAAAAATCATTTTACGATCATTTCATAGAAGAACAAATCATTTTAAGGCAAACCTATAATGATATTGTACCAGGGGTCGGTGCAAAATGAAGATAATGACACTGTTACCCAGAGCTCCAACAGCCTGTTAAAGGATTTCCCATCTAAGTATCTATCACTTGTTCATTTTTGTTGCCAGCATTTTTTTAGACCCTGTAATCCAAACGCTATCTTGCACGTCTCTCATTCTTTCTCTAAATCTTTCTTTTTTCCTCGCCCTCTTTGTCCCTTGCCTCACCCATCGCCCCATCTCTCTCTCTCTCTCTTTCCCAGAGGATGGCTGAGCTGTGTCGGGAACGGGAGGCCCAGGCTGACTCAACAGCGGCGCCCCTGGGTGGTCGCAGCGAGGAGCCACCCCAAGGTCTGGCACTCCAGCTGGCAGACAGCAAGGCCAAACTGCGTCGCCTTAAACAACAACTGTGAGTGTGTGCGCGCATGTGTGTGCGTGACGGAAAACTCAAGAACCTTTAGAAAAGTTGCGATAAAGGTCAGCATGAAAAATGTGCAAATGATTTTGTCACACTTTACAATACACAAAAGTGGAAGCTGTTACTCAGCAATGAGTCAGGTACTCACTGCGATAATCTAATTCATTTTTTATTAAAAGTAAACTTCATCAGAAAGGTCACTGCTGGCCAATTATAGTGTGTGGTTATGTTTTTACTATTGCAAGCAAATAGTAGCTGGTAAAAAAAATGATTAAAGCAGCTCACAGATAGACCTGCTATTGAAAAGTGCAAAGTGCAATTGAATTTTTGGTGCTGATGGTTTTATGTTGCATTTGTGTTTCAGGGAAGATAAAGGTGATCAGATATTGGACTATGCTCAGGAAATTCAAACCATGGAGGAACAGCTCAAGAAACTTCAGAAGGAGGTATAGACAGCCTGCCTCATTGAAAGTGAAGATTCTTTTGAAACCGTGGAAGTGGAAATCAATAAGACCAGCAGTCGATGCTCAGTTCAGTTTGTTGTCAGATCAAGAGGACAGCAGAATCACACTCCAAAATCTGAACACAACAAAAGAAACCAACCCTTTTTATTGTGCTCACGCATGCAATTCCATGTGATGAGGTTTTTGTGCACATCTGCACCATATATGGCCTGGACAAGCCTTATTTGTGATACTGATGTTCTTCTGCTGGCTTTCCTACAGCTCTAGGGGACCTTCAGGGTGCCTACATCAGGGAAACTGCAGACAGAGTGCCTTACTTACGCAATCTTGTAAACAATATTAAAGCTAATATAAAGGAATAATAGAGAAAGTATATGAAAATGTATTACATTTAACGTCTTCCAAAAAACACTCATCACATCCTACTGACATCCTTATTGCTTGATTTGAGAGCATAACCTGAGGTCCCGCTGTAGATATTCCTCCGTCAAAGAGAGATATAGAGAGACATCCTTTCTTTGAATAAATAGAAAGTCTTTATCACCATAAGACTTAACTAGCCTGGCAGCAGCTATAATAGACTGTGTATTAGACTTAAAAAAACAATACAGCACAGCCAACAGCATAACACTCTGGTGGCTTTTAATAGCCAACAAGTCGATCCCTCTTAGGTTAGATATTTAGCAGAAATTAGACTACACTCATTGCAGCCAACTACAGTTTTTTTTTCTTGACAAACATTTCTGTTTAACTTTTCCCAAGCAGTTTAAATACTCTGAATCCAGAACAAAACTATTAGCGTGATTGCGGGTCATGTAATGTCACATTGTTGCCACACTGAGGAAGCTTTCCCAGAACCATGTAGTGATGTTTCTATGTTATTGCGGTGCTAAATTAGTTTCTAGATACACTCATGGATTTTATTATACCATCAAATAATCTCTTTGAATCACAAAAAATTGAGATATGGGAACTTTTTTTAGAGGTACAGCAAAGTGTGGACTGTTTTTTCTTTGAGATTACTTGAGTATTCTGTCCTTTGCTTTGTAACGCTTACCTTGATCTAAACCTAGTCCTAATATAAACTTAAAACAAAGGTCTTGTTGGAAAGAGGACAGCAAAAGGTCATTTTCTTTCTATCCTTGTGAGGACTACACACACACACACACACACACACACACACACACACACACAC
>JAOXYL010000065.1:11558673-11588015 GCA_028564955.1 Terapon puta | reverse complement strand
ACACACACACACACACACACACACACACACACACACACACACTTAGACACACACACAGATGCTTCCTTCCTCCTGTGTTAGACTTTGTCAACATTTGCTTTGCTGCACATCCCAGATCTGTTCACAACCTTCTTTGACCTCATCCCCACTGGTATATGAATGTGTGTGTGTGTGTGTGTGTGTGTGTGTGTGTGTGTGTGTGCGTGTGCGCACGCCTGTAGAACCGCTCTCTGCAGGGTGAGGTGAGGGGCATGCGTGCACTGCGGGATGAGCTGGACTGCGCCCGAGAGCGAGCTGCGCGGGCCGAGCAGCTTCAGACTGAGCTTCAGAGCTGTAAACACAGATTGCGCAGCCTGGAGCTCACACGCACTCAGCTGAAGGTAGACAAACACAAAGCTCACCCCACACACACTTTTGAATAAGTCATTTACACCAGGAAGAAAACAAGCAGCGTCGCTACATCTACGCCGTGAAATAAATTTGAATTGTTCTGGCAGTAAGTCACACATCAGAATCTCCCAAAATACATAAAACGCACTCACTCACGGTGCCTTGAAACACATGTACACACTTTTACGAGGTGAAAGCCCCATATGAACATTACCAGTAAAGGTGACATCAAGAAGATCCTTTATTGAACCTTTCTCTAGAAATACTGAACAACTTAATTTCAAAAGCTATATATTCCCTCTCACGGCCCTGCGCATTTCAATCAAGAGAGTATGAACAACTCGAAGCTCAAAGCCAGAGAATGAGATTATACTGTGTGATGTCATCAGGATTTACACCCTGAAGCAGCTTCATTGACAAAGAACAGGAGTATAGCTTCAGTCATTGGAGCTTTTACACCCAAATGAGATTTATTCTGAGGTAGTATAACTATTCTGAGGCAGAAAATGTGCTCATATCCTTGTAAAACACCTCACAGTGTCCTCACTGTCACCTTCTCAGTCTTCTCATTTGATTTATTCTGCCTTCATGCTGCATCCCCGTGACAGCCCAAATTAGCTGGCAGGATGATTTTTTCCCCCTCGTGTTTGGGTTTATAATGAATGTTCACAAATTCACAGTGAAGTCTTTAGTGGTTGTTGATACCAGGGAGGCTCATTTTGAGTGTTTACATGGAGAGGCGTTAAAGAGAAAATAATCCACCCTAAGACACTTTAAGAGTAATTTATCTTTATTACATGTCATTATTTGGATACTTTTGGCCATCACAACATTGCATTCACCAAGATGATTGCAGAGAGAATGCGTTGATATCACAAAAGGACTGTAAACACAATCAGACAGGTTATTAACGACATTTAGAGAGTGCTCATTTTTTGTTTATTGTCTAAGTCAAGTGGGTCAGATAATCTGACTCGATTGTTGGGCTTGTTTACAACCTGTCTACTTGTGTATCTTGCTGTGTCTGACTTTCTTGTAGCAATTTAGTTTTTTTTCTTGATCTGCTAGCAACTACATGTGCAGTAAAAGCTTACTGTAAGAGCTGGAAAATGATTGAACCAGTTGAGACAGTGTATGTTGTATTTCTTATTCTGCATTGTTGCCGGATGTTTGTCCAAGAAAACATAGAATAGGAAACTAAATATCATGAGAGCAAAAAATATTTGCTGCTTTGTTTTCACTGAAAAAAGTTGACAAATGTGAATCAAATATTGATTAACCCCGACAGCTGCAGAAACAAACAATGCTTAAATATACAGTGTAGTTCCCTCCGCTAACATTAGGTGTGACTGTCCTTCCAAAGGTCTGACATGACGACAATATTGTTCCATCTTATACTTTAATATTTCCTGTCTGTCCTTGCACGGCGCCCCCTACAGGAGCAGCAGCAGCTGTGTGTGGCGCTGCAGGAGACAAAAGTTCTACTGGAGGAACAGCTGGCAGACGCACGGGGACGCTGCTCCTCCTTAAGGGAGCTTGAGAGGGACAATCTTTTGCTGCGTCAGAGAATCATAGATGTGGAGGCGGTGGGTGTAAATTAATGGCTCAAGATGTGTGTCGTTGGCCTTTAATGGCCTTGGAGCAGCATATAATGCGAAATAGCTGTGTATGTGCTCCTTGAAATCTGAATTTCTTGTAATGAATGGATGTGCGGGTATTCGCTCGTAGGAGCGGGACACAGAGAGGCAGCGAGTTGATGAGCTGCTGGAGATGAACATGAGCCTCGAGGCGAACCTGAGGCACGACAGCGACAGCGCTCCTGCTCCAATTCACCAGCGCTTCTTCCAATCAGAACTGGACTCTGACGAGGAGCTCAGTGAACTGATTGGTCAGTGCACCTGCTTTTCCGCACCTTGTCATTTAAGACATTTTAATTAACTGATAAGAGAAAATATGTTGAGGTAATACTGGCCCACAGGTTATCAATCAACAATAACCGAGTAAATCTCCTCATATATCCATTTCTCTTTTTCTCCATTTCTTTTTTCCGCCTATCTACCGCTCTTGCTCTCTCCCTCCTGTTTTATCCATCTTTTTCCTGCTTTATTTTTTTATTCCTCTCTCTCTGCCTCAGATCGGAAGCCGCTCAGTGTGGAAGTGGGTGAGGCCTCAACACTGAGGCTGCTGGGAGCAGAACAGGAGAATGCAGAGCTGAGGAGACGATTGGAGGAGCTGCAGGCCCAGCAGGAGGTCAGGGTTCAAGAATTGTCACTCGCAGAAATAATATACAGTTTAGCTCTCCTTGGTCGAGCAGGTCATCAGAATTAATAACAGACTTTGGAGTAGAATTAATGAAATGAGTGTTGGTGTGATCAGTGACTTCCCCTAGTGTGTTTTATATCTGACATTACAGTCTTTTTTAAGACTTTTCAACAAAAATATTAGTTGTTTGACATTTCTGGGTTTACAGCATGTAGATGCAAATGAAACAGGAGAAAGCAGGAAGCAACAGTTGGAGGTATTAAACATCAGTTTCCTCTTGCTGCAGGCTGATTTACCAGATGCAAAAGATGAGTTGGCTTGCCTGGAGACAGAGCACCAGAAGACACTCAGGGAGGTGAGTTTAGAGGGAAATAAAGGCTGCGACAGACCTGAACTCAGTAGATATGACTGAAATATACGTTTTCTGGAAGACTTTGTCTGACACAATGCAGAGTTACAGGAGTGCACTTAACTAATAATCTACGGACAAGAATCTCAGGATATTGAGTAGTAGTTGTTGTAATGCTATATGACAGCGTTTGGTAGTTTTGTGTGGAAAACAACATTTTTATTGATAGCGTTATTATTATAACACATACAGTGTCCCTAATTCTAAGAATATACAAACACAAAACACATATTCTTCATTATGCTGGATAACAGTATGTGTATGTATACACATAAAGACAGATATACAGTAGCTGTACATACACACAATTTGTCATCAGAGAATTAACTGGGGATCATTGCTTTTTATAATTAATTAAACGTTTGAGTAATTTAAATGTTCAAATGCACAGATTTACTGTTTCTTATCTCAGACTCAACACCCCCCCAAAGATTATGTGTGTGTGATATAAAACTGTACCAGTTATTACTGTACTTCTATTAGAAGTGAATGTGGTGATTGTATGTAAGTGAATTCACAGCTGCAGGTTACACTACAAAGCATGAGCATGTGGCTTCACACCTAACACAGGTATACATGCCTACAGCAGCTGCATATGCCATATTAATTTAATGATAATGAGCTTACAAAATGGCTGAATATACAGATAAATGAGAAACACAAGAAATTATGCAGCTGCTCAAATGTACAAGTTAAATATATATTTTACAGTCCATTACATATGTTAACTGGATTTTACTTTTATGTGTGATGGCTGCTGCCTGACATGCTTTTCAGTCAGTGTTTTTAGTTTTCTGTGGTTGTTTGTGCACAGCAGTGCCTTTGTATACTAGTTTTTAACCAACCAAAAATCATTTCAGTCAATTTTTAATTTGCCTGTCTCCATTTATCCCTCTTTCATTTCTTCTTTCTACTTTTTTATTTACTTGTATTGAACCTGGATGCATTTGGAGCAAGAACACTAGGTGGTCTCAGTTATCTTACTAACAATGTATCCTGGTATGTTCAATACATGAAGAAAGAAAAGGAAGAAAAGAAACAAGGACAGACAAAGCAGAAAAATGCAGGACATTCGGAGTTTAGAAAAGTATTAAAATTGCTTCTGTATTATACTCCTTTACTTTTCAGTTTCAAAACTTGAAGAATGAAAATGCCACTTTGAAGCAGAACCTGGAACAGCTGGTGACAAAACTGCAACACCTAGAAGAGAAGAGGAAGGAGGAAGGGGTGAAGAAGCCAGACAGAGAGGAGGAGGACAAGGAGAGAGGAGTCCAGGGCTCCGAATCCTTTAGGGGGGAGGGGGAAGGAAGGGTGAGGATGATTGAGGAGAGGGAGAGAAGAGGCGAAATCATTGGGAGGGAAGCAGGAGTAGGGGAAGAGATTCTCCATGTTCAAGAGGGAAAAGGAGAACCATGCGATGAGGAGGCTGAGTCCAAAAGGAGGGGAGAGGCAGAAGGAGGACAGAAAGACAGAGAAAAACAGGAGAAGGAAAGAGAAAGCAAGAAAGAGCAGGTTGCAGTAACAACAAGCCCAGATATTCAAAAAGATCCAAGTCTAGAAGAGACTACAGCAACCACAGACCAGCCAGTATCTCCCCAGTCTGGTCGGGATGCGGAGCTTCTTAAAAATCGGCTCCAGGAGGCCCAGGAGGAGGCTGACAGACATGCAGTGGTGGCTCAGGACCTGCGCACCAAGCTGGGAGAGCAGAGCAGGAAAACCTGGGAGGCTGAGCAGAAGCTGGTGGTGCTGGAGGCTGAGCTGCAGCATCTGAAGAAAGCTGCAGAGAGTCTGGGAGAAGCCCGAAGGCAGATAGAGGTATGGAAGGATAGATGGACTGAGAGAAGAGTAAAAAGATATATGAATGGATGGAGGAATTGGATGGATGTAATTTGGTTCAGACTTTCATGTTCCCATCAGTATGAACTCACGTCAGGTCAGGTCAAAGCATGATATTTATCCAACACTGTGACCAGCAAAACCAATGGTGTCTTTATGAGCCTCAGTTGAACTTTCTATTTAGTGCTCATTAGCATGTCAGAATTGTCATTATAAGTATGTTGATGTTTATATTTAGCTTAAAGCATTACAGTGTCTTATAGCGAGGCTGTAAACTGAGTGCGTCTGAACCTCACTTTTACCTGTAGAAACATTTCCAGATGTTTGCATGTTCAGTTGACCTGCTCTCAACTAGAAAAAGACCCTTATTGGTTATGCTAGCAATTGATTGACATCAATTAATTAGCTGGTTAATTAGTTTACCAATTAAACTCTCTCCATTACTCTATAATAAGCTCCAAGTCAAAAAGGCCTTTCCAGGGACCTTCCTATGAAAGTTATATGTGAGTTCCTTTCTTGGTATTAATAGAAAACTGTGTGACCTAGAAAATGAAATAGAAAGTGAAAGTTTACGGGACTATATGTGTATGTGTGTGTGTGTGTGTGCGCTACATATATATATATATATATATATATATATATATATATATATATATATATGTATGTATGTATATACACACAAATATACAGTTGTAGATAGACAGTTCCACAGCTCAATATCCTACCATTGTTCTCTTAGGCTCTTCAGTCGGACGGGCTGGTTATGGAGGAGGAGCTGTGCCGCCTGCGGAGCCAAACGGAGCTCCGCAGGATGCAGACCACGGTCATCGCCACCCTGGAGGGAGAGCGGGCGGCACTGGAGAGAGAGAGGGACACGCTGCGCAGCAACATGGACGCCATGCGCACTGCCCAGCGCAAGGTTGAAGAGTACACATGCACAAACATGCACAATGCAGCTGTGGCACCAAACGTTTTCATGACCACAGCAGATGTCATTACTTCAGGGAAAATGGATGGGGCACAGAAAAAAAGAGAAATGTGCACAGCAAATGAAAGGGAATTTCTAGGATGTAACACAAATCCCCAGTCACAAAAATTCATTCAGATTTTAATAGCTTCTCCTATTCGCCAATCTCTTTAAATAATTACGTGGTTCCATTAAATACATCACATTAAAGAGGGGCTCTACTTCTACCAAATTAATCTCTTTTGTCTCATGTTTATATCTGGAATCTAATTATATCATCGCATAGAAAAATTATTCAGCAGGAGGCAGATTTGACAGCATGAAGTCTGCAAGCAAAACAAAATGTTTTTATTCACCCAGTATTCAGAGAGCCGTTCTGTCTCTCACTGCAATGTTCACATGTTAATAAGAAATTCATTCACACTCAGGTTGAGGTTACACCTTATTTAAGGCTTTTTTTCAGACTCGCCATTGTAGGATGTAGTCATGTTTGAGATTTTCTGAAAAAATAAAAAAGAGATGCAGAATACTGCATTTAACGTGCTATTTGAAAGTGCAAGACATCAGAGAAATTGCAAGCTAAGGAAAAGAGCAGCGCTAAGTCAGCATTAAAGAAATATCATAAAATGGGATTCATGAATACCTCCCATTCAGAGAGTCGTCCATAATCTCTCTTCTGATGTTGTAACATTCAACTGTGTTATCCACCCTCTTTTTATAAAGAGATACAGTCTTTATTGTAGATGTTGTACCCATACATCTACTAACCCCAACATTACTCTACATGTCTTCTATATTTTGAATATACTCAGTATAGGCTGACAAAATGCCTCCTTTTTGCAGACATGTTTATACACATACTCACTACATGGCATAGCATATATAGGTCTTATGGACTCCTATTGTATGTGCTATATGATCCCATGAAATTATGTTTACAACAGTGAGTTGTTGAATAGAAGTGCAACAGATCCTGTTTTAATGTGCTAATATATATGAACAAGTGAAACTCAACATTGTTCATTAGAACACATCAAACAATATGTACATAAAGAAAAAAAAACAGTACAGTGCTCCTTTCATTCTTAAACACTTAAACAACAATCTGCTCTTTAAATGTTACAGCAGAGTAAGTACTGAGTTATCATTTCGATTTCACCATTAAACTTTCTTGCACATCACCGCGGTCAGCAACACATAAGAATTTGTTCATTTTAATGCTTGATGATTTACTTAATAAAACTGAATCGATTCCCGTTATGTTTGAGGTAGACTTTGTATTCTGACTGCTGAAATGAGAAGCAAAGGCTCTTTGAATTTATGGAGATTATAACTATGCGTGTTAAATGAAACATGAAGTGCGCTCTGCTTTCAGCTAGTGTGAATAAAACCCAAATAGAAAATTACAACTCATGGACATCCTCTTTCTCCCTTTGCTTCCTTGCTGTTGTGTAGGCACTCTGCACTCTATGTTGAAACCTTGAACAGTGGACCTTTAATTATCTTGTATTGATTTAGTAATTTCATCTGGCCAATTTGTACAGAAAGATATGAATTCTAGGAAATGTTGCTCAGATTGAAGAGAACCAAGAGGAAACTGTGTTTTTAGCGTCTAAATAGGTCAACATGTTTTATAAAGTTATAATGAATTCATTTTTAGCATTTTATTTCCTGTTTATTTATTGTTTTATTAAGCCGACTTTTAGGTGCATTACCTTTTGTTGGCCTTGTATTTATTGACAACATAATTTTTAATTTAGTGGCTAGGCAAAGTCCTGAGCTACTCTAATTTCTGCTTGGAGGAAGTGTTACTTTATGTGTTTGTGTTATTGTTTATAATGTTGCTTATTGTGACCTGTCTGACTTTATCTTCAGTCACAAATCAAATAGACTTCATCATCTGTGTTCTTTCTTTTTCCAGGGTGAGCAGTTAGAGCTCACCGTTCAGACTCTCAGGACTGAGCTGGACCGTCAAAGTCGGACTTTGGAGACTTCTCGTCGTCGGGAGGTGGAGCTGGAGGCTGAGCTCCGGGAGGCCAACTTGGAGGCAGAATCTCTGGCCCGGGCACGAGACCAGGCGTTGCTGGAGGCCTCGAGGCTGGAGCAGGAGAAAGAGGTATGTCAGTCGGAGCTGGACGGCCAACGGAAGGAAGGGAGGCAGAGAGAGAGGGAGGCGGCAAGGCTTAGGCAGCAGGTGGAGAGCACGACCCTGGCCCTGGAGCACAGCAACCAGAGAGCTCGGGCTCTGGACACCGAACACAGGTACACACACTCCTGTTCACACACTTAACCTCGATCACAAGCTGAGGCACGCAATTAACTTAACAAGACATCAGAGAGAGCTACTCTGCCTCACCATTCATTTATCTATAATGTCAACTCTATCTCCATTCAATCCATGCCTGACCTGTGTTGCTGTGTGTGTGTGTGTGTGTGTGTGTGTGTGTGTGTGTGTGTGTGTGTGTGTGTGCGTGTGTATGCAGGCGTGCATCTCAGCAGCTGTCTGAGTCCAAGGAGCTCTGCTTGCGGCTGCAGGACCAGGAGAAAGAGCTCAGCACTCGATTAACCAGCACGGAGGAGGTTAAACAGCAGCTGCAGGAGCAGCACGCAGACGCTCAGGCCAAGATTAGCTCATTGTCCCAGGTGTGTGTGTCTGTGTGTGTGTGCTTGTGTGGGTGTGCATGACGTGATAGGTTAGTCACTGACAGTAATCACTACTGCGGGGATATAGAGGAGGGTACTCAGCTTTCTTACCATTTCTAGACAGCAAAAATTACCTTTATCAACAGTGATTTGTTCTCATGACACAGATTCAAAGTAATAATAGTTCTCATCTGTCCATCATTCCATGTTGTGTACTAATTTGGTGTTCATATGGGAAAAGTGACAAAATTAGGTGTACTCCAAGGATGCAGTTTGCATACCATATTTGCTGTATTTGTCAGTGTTCTGTTGATGGAAAGTGCTGTTATACAATGCAGTGCACATGGGAAACTGACAATCACAGATGTATTGTGCATATAAATAAAAAAAAACTACCTCTGGAAGACAGTGGCTGTTTTCAAAACACTCCCTATTTACTGCTTTTTATGGGACTTGGGACTTGATGGATTAAAAATGTTACATTTATATTTTATTAATTTGTATTTGCAATTCTGTCAGTGATGATGCAATGTGATGATCATTAGTAATTGTCCAAAATCTCAATTTACACCAAATGTGAAATCTAAAAATATAAGTAGGATAAAAAATATTGGTATATTTATTCTTCTGCTAACTACTAGTAGTTTATTTTGAACATTAATAGATTGTACTTACTATAGAGAAATAAAACATGGTATGAAATTAGGCCATGGTCTTAGTAGAAGAAGAGGATGAACAGGATAACAAACTTTTGGAGTAAAATTCATTCAGATCATAGACTTAAAATGTGTTTTTTGAAGACTTTTGGGATTCTGTTTTCAAATCAATCTTTGAACACTGCATTTCCGCTTATCTCTTTCTTCTCAGGACCTGTCCAGTGAACAGGCACGCTGTCAGGAACTGTCCACTGAAGTCCAACGCCTGAACCAGAAACTACAAAAAGCAGAGGCTGAACTTCAAACGACAACCGACTCTCTCAGCCAATCACAGCAGAGAATTGACTCGCTCTCCCAGAGCCTCAAGAAGAGCGAATCTTTTCTCCAATTGGAAAAGAGAAGAGGAAGTGCAGAGGTGGACGCTGCGTCGAATACAGACTCAAACAAAATGCCGGTTTGTCAGACACACACCCGAGAGACATCACATCTGGATCAATCTTCTGAAGCTGGCAAAGGTCGCGACCTTTCCGTGACCCATGATTATGCCACAGGAGAGGTAGAGAGGCAGCTGAGTGAGAGATTGATAGAGCTGGAAAAAGAGGTGGGTATCTGGGTTTGAATATGTTTCTGGGAATGATGTGTTGAATCTCATTTACAAGATGTCTGTTCGATGGAGGTGATCTATATTATGTTGAGATTCTTGCTCAAGGGATGCTTCGCGACTATCAACTCACTGTAGGCCGCCACTTCCCAGAGTGCACTTTATATCCAGAACTACCGCTTTATCTCTGCTCATCAGTTTTTATAATGTCACCTCGGCTACTGTTAATCTTCCTTATCTCCTCTGCTGCTCTCGTGCTGTAGCTCTTACTCTTTCTCTCTTGAACGCGCACATACACACACACACACACACACACACACACACATATACAGACACACAAAGAAACTCTGACATCAAGCTTAAAGGGGCAGCTGCAGCACTACCAAGGTCGGGAATTTCATTTAATGCAGGTATGGTACTGCAGTAACGCTGTCAGGCTTTAAAGTTTTGGATTAGGATAGATGAAGCAAGTCTGAGCCTTTAGGGTTCAGTTCTTGGCTCCACCCATACTGAGGTGAGGGTAGCAACAGACATTTTTCAAGTACAAGTACCTCAAATTATTCTTAAATCCAGTACCAGGCTGTGGTAATAAACGTACTAAGTAAATGAATAGTGACATAGTACTTCAAATTTGTACTTAAGCACAGTACTTGAGTAAATGCACTTCCATTACTGACTACTGGCAGGGAGGACAGTAAAGTGAAAAAGCAGAAAATCTAAAAGCGATGGTAAGAAAAAAGCATGTGTAACAGTGATTCGTCAGGTGCTGGTAGAAAATGTGAAGTAATCCAAAATAAAAAAAAAAGCTAGAGACCCTCAAGATACATGAAATGTGTTGCCTGCACTCACAAAAAAATGCTCAGATAAATTTTTCAGATAAAAGTTTTGGAAAATATATCATTATCTTTTAATTTCTAATTTACCCATTATAATGCCCAATCAACATACTTCTTTATTTATCAGATTTTATTGCAAGAGTCACAATCAGGTATCCTGATTGCATAATACATTCCTGTGCAAAGACTGAAATCGTATATTATAACATTAGTATAAAGAATAGTTGTAGACTTTATATGTTTTCAACCTTTGTGTTATACATTTCTTCAGACTCATTACGTACAGCCTGAATTGCATCTGTGCATTTATAGATTTGCACAAATGTCATAGAAAACTCCTACCTGACTGGAGGCACTTTGAAAGGTCAGCTGCTGATCTAGTCGAATAGCAAATGCTGTGGACATTTTGAGCACTGTGTGACACCTAAAGTAGTGCCTGATGCAGCTGCCTCTGCACATGGCTGTGGACACCCTCTCATTATGACTTGTCTTTCTCTCTCAGAAAGCCTTGGCGGTTGCGAAACAGGAAGCTTTGCTGTCGCGGCTGTCCCAGTCCCAGGAGGCATGTGAGCACCTTAAGGAGCAGCTCGAGGCTCTGCGCCGGCACTCCCTCAGCCTGCAGGAGTCCTGCACCAGCCTACAGACACTCAACACACAGCTACAGGTGACAAACACACATATAATACATGAATTATGGCTGGTTCAACTTTTGGGAGAAGATTGAAAATTGCCTCTGCTTTCATATTTTTGGTCCACCTACATTAAAGAAAATATTTATCAATAAAATATATAATTTTTTTTACATAGTAAAGCAGTTTGTTAAAGTTGGACATATTGCTGGGAAACCTGGCGGGAAATGGATAATTTAGTAAAACCTCAAATGCTTTTAGTTCTGCTACACCCCTAAATGGTGGCAAAGACACGATTTCTCTGCTTTATACCACACGCACAAAAACAGGTGGAGCAAGCATCCCTGAACTCCCAGCATGCAGCACTGCTGGCGCGCTGTAGTGGGAGCGAGGCTCGGTCGGCGGCTCTGGAGGCCGAGTCCAAGGTGTGGACGCGTGAGCGGGAAGAGTCAGCGGCCAGGATGGAGGCTCTAAGACGGGACCACGAGCGGATGACGGTGCTGCAGCAGCGGCAAGAGGTGGAGCTGGAGGAGCTGCTGGACAAACACTCTCAGCTGAGAAGCAACAACCGCAGCCTGGAAGCCCAGCATAGGGAGCTGGAGGCCAGGTACAAACATACAACACACACACACACACACACACACACACTGACTGTGTTAAATGAAATATTCCTATAAACTGAAAAACACACATTTTAAGCCATGTTTTATTGTTGCTTGGGTGAATGTTGTGTTTGCATTCTCAAGGTACAAGGAGCTCCTGGATGGTAAAACCCAGCTGGAGGAGAGAGAGCAGCAGATGAAAATGGAGAGAGAGGAAATGGAAGCAGAGGCCCAGGGGAGACTGGAGAGAGAACGAGAGCTGGAGAGGCTGAAAGAGGACAACGAGAGGTAACACATCACATTGTTGAGATCTGATCATCTGATCAGAAAAATGGAACAAACAGAAAAATAAGTTTGTTTGGATATTTTACAATCTCAGTTCCAAAAGAATCAAAGAAGAAAAAGAATCAAGACTCAAACAGCAGAAAATTAAAGGTTATTATATTCATCAAATTGATTAACCTAAGATTTTTACTTGATCACATTTGTGGTGTATTTAAATCTCAGACTCATCTTACTAAGATCTGAGGTTGAAAACAGTTCTTACATTTATCTTGGGGGTGGTAGGAGTATATAATGATGATCATTATCATTATGATATACTTGTGTGTCATAATTAGTTATTCAACCAGGTTTTCATCATCATATTGATACAATTGATTACTGATTACTGATTGTCTCAAATGATGGGTTGCCAAGCTGGTTTCCTCCTTTACTGGCTGATACATGACTGAAATAACTACATGAAGATTTTAAATAATCATATCCATACATTAAAAACACATTGTAGACCTGTTTAGTAATCTAGTATTTTAACAGAATTAGGTAAATTCATGGACTTGTCCATGACAAAAAATGTTTGTTTTTTTTTAAATAACTGTTGAGTAACTTCTCCAAAGTGGCTTTAGTCAGTATTTTTATAATGGAAATGTATCAGATTACAATGTGAAAATAATGTGACAATGAATGAAAGGGGACTCTCTTTGGATGAAGATACAAAGAAATGGAAAGAGTGAACATTGAACTCATATAATGTTACTGCTGGGTGTGTGATGATGTGAAAGTGTCCAACAAGGGAAAAAAATCCATTGCAGGGTTAAGAAAAACAATGAAAAACTCATCAATTGCAGCTTCTCAAATGAAAATATTATCAGGTGTTTTGTGTCTTCAATCATTGTAACCTTATCTTTGGGTTTTAGACTGTCAGTCAGAAAAAATGAGACATTTGAAGATGTCACCATGGGCTCTGGGGACTAATTTTGTACTAGTTACTGACATTTTACAGAGCAAATAATAGACTGATAAATTCTGAATATAATCTTTAGCTGCAGCTCTATAGGAAACATGTGGACCGTGGCTGATTTGTTTAAATACTGAGCTGTGTTGTACACTGGTTCAATTTTAACTTACATAAAAAGTTTAATTCCAAAACACTTTGAATCCACATTGGGAACATAAAATGTCCAATGTTTATTACTGAATATTACTGAATATTTCCCCCTCAGTGATCATTAAGAGTTTTCTCTCACCTCATTACAGTTCTCATTACAAAATGAGACAAAGATGATTGCTTAGCTCTAATAATGCTACTGTTTTGTAAGCAATGGTCTAAAACCGCTGAGTGACCCCATAATGAGTTATTCAGTCATTTTGTCGGAGATTTATCCATTGTTTGTTATCTGGCTTTGTGAGGACTTGCCATGGTTTGTAATAATTATAATAATGAGCCTCTGTTAGAAAGCACTTTACAGGACACATAACGGTAGCAGCGATGAGTAAAGCCTGTGTGCGTGTCGGTGTTGCAGGCTGCAGGCCCAGCAGAAGGAGTGGCTGGCGTCGCAGGCAGAGCTGCTGGCTCAGGGCTCGGTGCTGAGGGGGGAGCTGAGCGCCTCCCAGTTGGACCGGACGCGACTGGAGGGGGAACTCAGCGCCCTGAGAGAAACCAACCAGAGCCTGGACCTCAGCAACGCCCGCCTCACGAGCCAGTACCAGGTATTAACCGTGCATACATATACACACACAGAAAGGTATGCACACACCTGCAGCTACACACAGGTGTTTTGTATGCAAACTGCCAGCCGACCATTAACATGCAAAAGAAGGGATTTAGTGCTTCACGGCAGAGACACTCAGATACATTACCCTCTTGAAATAGAAAAAACAAATTTATTTAAAGCATTATTGGGCAATTAAACTAAATTAATTAGGAATTCATAGCAGGTTTTACAGAGTGTTTTACATAGTTGTGGTCAGGGAGGAGCAGACATCCTATCATCAGTGGGGAATAGTGACTGTCTGATTGCTACGACTTGATTTAAAGCCAATTTCAGCTTGACATGTCAGAAAAAAAAATACATTGATCCAAACAGAAAATGAATACCAAGTAGCCGGTAAGGGATAGGGGCATCTCTGCTTTCCGAACAGCTTTAGTCTTCCGTGTAATGCTGCTAAGCGAGCGCTGAATATTGAAAACGTTTTTCAATCAGGCAAGTCTCCAGTCGTTTGAGGGAGGAAACAGGTGGAAATTTACTTCCTGAGCAGAGTTTGAGAAGTCGACCAGCAGATATTACGTTCTGCCGCTTCATCCAGTTGTTAATGAAGCCGATCCTGAATCCTGTGCCCCTGTGCCCCTGTAAACACTGGTTACAGGGCTACTGATTCGCTGCTGTATGTGCAGAGAGTTTGTAAATACTGCAGGTAGGCTGTAGTTGGGTCTGTTGTTAAGCGACGGGGAGGACGTACAGTTAGACAAAGGGATGCTGATGCCTCTGATGTCTGTATGTTGAACATGCAGCTGGAGCCAGGTTATCTTATCTTATAAAGAGCATAAAGAATGGAAATAGGGAAACAAAATCCATCTCTCAGCACCACTAAAGCTCACTAATTAGCACATTGTATTTAACTGTTGATGTTTTTTTTAGACGTTTGTTCTAGACTCCATGAGTCAGGATGTTACTGTATCCAGCTAAGAAATAGCCCAGCTCAAAGCCCTCCACAAAATGACAATCTGTCACTATAACACTTAATTTCGTGCACAGAATAAAAAGGGAAACACAACAAATAACAAGTGAGCCTCAGAGTTTTTTTTAGCTGGACTTTGGACAGAGCCAGGCGAGTTGCTTCCCTCTGTACTCAGTCTTACACAACCAAGCTAATTTCCAACCATCACTTGCAGTAGCTTTATACTGACCATACACACATGTGAGAGTTTTCTCATTTAACTCTGTAAGTAAGCAGATTAATGACTAAACACACTTTCTAGTTCCATTTTCAGGATTATTTCTTGCCAAAAAATGTCCTCGTCCTTGGTTAGTTAAACTGTAGCTTAATTCAAAAGATAAGCATTCAGCGTTCCCATGTGTCTCACTGGATGCCTTATTCAGCCCTCTAAAATGCTATTCTGTAGGTGATCAGACTCCAGGCTTCTCATTAGACTGTTTTGCACAGGGAAAATGGAGACGTGGAGAGGTGGCAAGTCTTCTCTTTGATCAAAAGGAAATGTTTAATTTGGAGCCTGGTGGTGGTCTAGCAATTAACCTGTTGCAGCAGCTGTGCACATGGATGGAGCTAGATTGGACAAGACTGTGGTTAAGGAGGCAAAAATAATTGGAAACAGATTCACAAATAGGAAATTAGGAGAGATGTTCGGCAAAGGCGTCGCCGGTCCTTCCTGTAAAACCTCATGTTCTTAGTCAGTGTTGACCGGCTATTTTCAGATTTTAGAGACATTTAATTTGAAGGGCTTCTTGAGAGTTTTCTGCATGTGGATCCTATTCAGATGAAGATAAGGGCTAAAAGATTATCTCTTTCCACGATTTATTCGGTGATATGGTTTTGTGTTAGCCTTGGGTGTTAACTTGTGCAGAATCTTTATGAACCTCTCAAAGCTCAGGTTTTGTTCAGGCAGCTTCAGACAGCTGAATGAATCATCTCATTTTTTCTTTTCGTTTGTGAGCCTGTAGTTTGATTTTTTTGGGTGCCTTTCAGGCTCTGACCTCTCTTTTCCCAGCTTTGACAGATTTTATAGAACTAGTTTGCAGTTTTTGTGACTGGTGCAGCAGAAATTCAGTCACCAGCTTTTGGTTCTCTTTGTGTCCATTTTATTTGACACCTTTTCACACCGTAATGTTCGATTTGTTCCGTTAGTAACACACACTTGAACACACTGAGGCATTGTAAATACAGATACCAACAAATCTTTGTATTTTGATCCCATGAAACCATTTCTTTTCTTTTGTGGTCTCGTGTTTTGCAGCTGCTGACTCAGCTGAAGGGGAACATGGAGGAGGAGAACCGGCAGTTAGCGGAGCAGAACCAGAGCCTGCTGAAGGAGAACCGGGCCTTGCTGGAGCAGAGTCTGGAGCGCCGTGACCAACACTACTCACAGCAGAGGGAGTACCAGTCAGTACACACATGCGCACACGATCCACCAGAGAAAATGAGAAAGGGAGAAGGAAGGTTGAAAGGGAAAGCAGGTTTCCTCAAAACAAAGCGTCTTAATGCTTGTGTTTAAATTACAGCAGGAGTCTGTATTCACATCCAGTACATAATCGAGCCCGCTGTATGTAAAGGTTTGAGACTGCACAACAACAATTTCACAGTCCAGCGGCACTCAGCGGTCGTCCTTTTAAATGACTAATAGACTGGTAACACATTAATCCAGAACTAACAGTGAGCATGCAGAGCTGCCGTCACCCTTTAAGTCTAATGAGCCAAATTTCTCTAAAGCTACAAAATGTCTCTTTGTAACTTAATTTCAGCCTTTAGGTCTTCAAAAGATCATTTGTATTTGCACACGTTTTATTTTTTCCTCTATGAGTTACTGAGAAAAATGTCACTGTTTGCCTGGTTCACATTTCCAAGTGTTTCACCGCACATTGCGGTTCAGTGGCCCTCACCCATGTGTGTGGCGTCTTGCATCTGTAACTCTGGTGGATCTCTATTATAAATGTATATCTAATAGCCATGCAATGTCCAGACCCATAGAAATGTCATGTAAATAACATTAAATATATATAAGTTTGACAAAAAGAAAGAAAAAAGTAAGTACAGAAAATCCATGCTTGCATAATGGGATAAACAGGATTAAAATGTTCAAGATGGCAGTTCACTTTTCACTAGCAGTACTGTGGCAAAATACAGAGTGAGAATATATGTCATATTTTATTTGTGGGATCAACATATAGTGGAAGAATAAAAGTTAAAATAAGGATTTAAGGGTTACATCTACAGCGCTGAAGGTTAAATACACCCTGTAGAGTTTCTGACCATTAGTAGCACTACGGACGAATGTTTTGGTGAGCGGGTTCACATTTTGTTTGCATCTTCTTCATGCCCGGGAGCACACAGCGTCATGATAAGTATTCCTGTTGATGGTTTCACACTATGCCTCTGATCCAAAGAAGTTTGCTGTAATGCACCAAGAAAAGCTAAGAAGAAGACTGCAAGTTAGAAACAAGGTTAAAAACAATGGAGGTTTCAAATATGAAAAAAAAATCTAATGTTCTGATAGGAGTACTTTGCATCCAACATCATTGGCTAACTGCACCATAACATTTTTCATTGCTCATGGATTCACTGTTTTGGTTCTGATTAGTGTTGCCTCTAGATGTAGTGTTCAGATATTTATGATATAAATGTGATAGGATGCCAGAGTTGTTTTCATAGCTTGAGGGTAGAGGGGCATGCACTACTAATGATTGCTAAAAATTAATCATTAGTCAAAACTGTTGCCCCCAAGTAGTGAGTATGCAGTTGGTGACAGACACTGATGAAAATTAATTAGCTAGAATGACACAATCTGCGAGGCATTATTAATGTCAAGCACTTCAGTGGTAGACGGATCTCGCTTAAGATGCTGTTCACTCAGAGGTCGACCTTCGGGATGTCGGCGAGGCCAAAGTTTGTATTGACTGACAGTTTAAGTCCACATCAAAACCTGATTTCAACCACTATCAGCCCATCCACTCTTCCTGAATGCAAAAGTCAAATATTATTTAAACATATTATTTGGATGGAGTGCTGTTTTTAGAAATGCGTTATTATTTGGAGTAATGGTACTTTAACCCACTGAATACAAAAAAGCTTTTGTGCTTATTCTGAAAGCTTTCACCAAAATCTCCCCAGATTCTCTTATTAGTCCTGTTTCTTGTGATTTATTAGATTAAAAAAAAAAAAAGTTGTTGTAAGGTCCAAAGTTCAGATCCAAAGGTATACTCCACATTTTTGTTCTAGAGTTTATTTAAAATTGAGTGTTTTTTTTTTTTTATTTAATTAAAATTCAGTTTAAGCAGGAAATGCAGGTGTCTGTCCTGATCCAAACAAACTGTGGTGTGCAAGTCCAAATAGGGTAATAGGGTGAAGAGGGACTGTTATTATTATCATCATCACAAGCAGTTTCTCGTGCTTAGAAAAGCAGTCATTAAATAATGAGGTGAAGGCAATAGAGTCCAACTCAGCTTTTCCGCTTTTTTTTGTGTTCCTTTGTGGGAATGAAGAGCAAAGACAAGTTCATCATGAAAAGATTAAAACTACAAACATTGTGACATAACAGTCCAGTGAATGTGCTATGCATTAGTCCATGTGATGCGATTTTATGTGTGTCAGTAAACAGGCCAAATACAGAAAAAGCATCTTCTTCACAGGTCCAATCTGGATAAAAACATTTTTTAAAATATTGTAAAAATAACACTTAAAGACTCCATACACGTTACTGCCTTTCAGTCATCTCTTCATTTTTCCTGAATTTATGTCTGGCAAAATATATTGAAGACGTTGGAAAGTGCGAAAGACAGTTTGGACTGTTTGATTTACAAAATCACTTCTGTTACGAGTGCTGCAGAGCAAATGATGCAGTGACTTTGCCCTTATAAACTAATGTTGAGGGAAATGTGGTGAATTTCAGTGAGCAGCAATGTTGAGGCTTCATAAGCTTTCATAAAATGAATTGAACCGGCCTTCAAGAGTGCTTCATCAACCTCTAAACTTATCTAATAAATTTGATACTGCTCTACTGCAAGCTAGACGCTTTGGTTTGTAGTTGAGACACACACTGAAGTGGGGGACTTTGAAGAGGCAATTCTGAGCAGATCTGAAGGATACAAAATAACCATGGCCACATTATTAAATTGGAGAACATGTGACAAGCTAGACTAGCTGATCAGAACTTAGAAAACAAGGCCACAGGTCCAAAGCCATGCTCGCATCAATATGAGGCTGTGCTGAAAGATTTTCATGGTTTTCATTTAAATAAATTTCTGTTCAGTAAATGTCCATCAAAGAATGATGTACAACAATGATGATTGAACCATGTGGCCCACTGATTAAAGCCTGAATCATTTGCAGTATTAGACCCAGGTGTTAGAGGACACCTGCTGGAAAAATCACAAGCAGTACAAACAACAAACAAGCAGAACAAAACCTTTTAAATCTGACTTGCTTTTCATCTCACCTTTTTTGGCCTCTTCTAGCATTACATGTACATGGCTAGCCAAACAAATAAAGATGAGGTTGACTGATATATATGATGAAACTGAAGTATTTTAGGTCACACAAAGATGGTGGACCGACTGGTTGCTAATCAATGCATGGTGCCACACTCTTAGCTTAAAACAACAAACTGACTCACTAAATAAATAATACAGTAACTTACGATATTTCTAATGTGTCACCCAGGAGTTATATTTACATATTTGGTAGGACAGGACAAAGAAGAAAGAGGAACCAGGTGTTCTATTAGACATAAAGGTGAAGTTTTGAAGTGTGGTAGAGGTGTGTCTTCACCAAAGCTGATGTTCCTTGCAATGCTTAAACAATATAGCCAACATTTTTCAACTTTCTGAAAGCAGATCAGATTCTGTTTAGTTGCTATTCACAACAGCTTAAAATTTTATCCCCCAGTTGTGGAGATCACTCTGGAGTAAAGTGCTGGACTGGCTGTCCAGCTGACATTGCTGTCCCCAGAGCCGTGATGCTCGTATGGCTAAAAACGCACACAGACTGTTGCTCATCTCTGACAACCTTCCTGATCTTTTCTGTGCACAGCGTTGTGTCAGTAACCGACGGTCGCTTCGTACTGACAGCAACTTTGTGCTCCCTCGTCTTTTAATAAGCGGAGGTTCGCTGAACATGAAGGCTATTTTTCAACACCATCCTGCTTTATGTTTGTCCGCACCGCAGCTCAAACCTTGAACCCTGTGTCCGCCCGCAGTCCCTGACCATTACCAACCACACGCCGTCTCTTTTCTGATCTGCTGGTTCAAAAAGGATCCAGTTCAAACAGCGCAGTTCTCTGTTTCTTAGTAGTGAGTTCAGACTGTAGGACACACGCTATCAGCCACGTTACATACACACTTCCAGAATAATCCCATCTACTCGCACCGATAATGAATGCATGAAAAGAATCAAACAGACCGTCCTACTCAGTCTTTTTCTCCTTCATCCTCCTCTCAGCTGCTTTGTTCTGATGCTTCATATGTTTTCCCTTCAGGGAGAAGCTGAGTGAGCTCCGTCGAGAGAAGCAGAAGTTGGTGGAGAAGATTATGGATCAGTATAGAGTCCTGGAGCCCAGCATGCCGTCTCCAGCCAGCAAGGCCAAGTACTGTATAGAAATATATCTACCTATATGCTTACCTGCCTGTTTATTAATTATCTGTGCAATGTAATGTCAGTGCAGATGGCAAGTTTGTGTACGCAGCACATTTCACACACAAAGACTGATCATAGTGCTTTACACGCTGAAAAATAAATACAGCGCAAGACATTAAACCACAAATGGATACAAAGAAAAACGAAATGAAAAAATGAACAAATGAGTAGAAAATAGTCCAGGGGGAGGTGAAATGATAAAATGCTTTAAGTTCAATCAATCACAGTGGGATCCAACAGTTTTTAACTTATCAGAAAACATGTTTTGGACTTGACCAATTGAGCACAATGCAACTATTTTTGCAGGATACAATACTCTTCCCTGTTTGTTTGTTTTTTTTGGTGATGAGCTCCCTGAAGCTGACCTTGTAGTCTGATTATATATTTGGGTTCACAGGTGATAAAGTTTACAGCAAATTGTGTTGAGTTGTATTTCTGCATTCGTACTTTGTACAAAGAATTTGTCCTGTAAGATATCAAGGTTTTAGAGCAGGATCTGAGGTTACAGTTTAAAGAATGTTTGTATAATCCTTTTGCTGAAAAGTTTCCATTACACGTGGTAACAGAAGCTTGCAGTCCCCCACACACTCAGAGATGATTGCTCTTTCTCTATATTGGGAGGAGGATTTTGTCTCTTTGATACGCAGTATTGTCTCCATTTAATTTAATTTTCCCTCGTATTGTTTTCTCTATTATCCAGAAGGCCTTGGTTTCTTAAAGTGTGTGAATCTTGACAAGGACAGTTTCTTTTCTTTTCCTCAATAAGAGGACTAGTACCACTCTGTAAAAAGAGAAGGATACACACTAATGGTGCTCTTGTGGAGGCTTGCTTCCAGAAATGCTTCAGAAGAAGAAAATGAAATGGCAACTGTAGTGCAGCTGTTTCTTATGTACCCTCATAACTTGTTTCTTTAGCACTTTTAATACTGAATTCGCTGAGAGGAGGTCTACCTGTCTTCCATAAATAAATGTGAATGATCAGTATTGTTATGTATGAATTGTTCAAGTGTCAAGAGGATTTTATCGCTAGTACTACAAATTAACATGGAAGTGACACTTTCCTTATAACATTTCGAAAAAAACATTTCTTTGATGTCACATTATAACGTTTCTTTTGTATCATAAATGACAGCCGACACCTTAAAGAACATTTTGCTTCCTACTTTCAATTTTCATGTCAGAAACAAACACAATTCACCATCGTGACACTTGGCATCCTCCCTGTGTTTTCTGGAAAATCAGGGCGTGGAGTGCCAGAGTGCACACACAGAGACATGCGTACACACATATCATCATAGCTCATCCCTCTTTTGTAAATGGTCCCTGTCCTCTGTGTCCTCGTAGGAAATCTAACTGGATTGCAGACAGGATGAAGAAGCTAATCAAACCCCGGGGAGGAGGAAGAGAGGGACGCGCCCTCTTCACCGCCGCGGGCAGCGTGGAAAACCTGGCCGACAGCACTGAATTTACATCAGACACACACACACCTCAGCCTGGTGAGACCCCCTCCCCCCACCCCACGCACCCACCCAACACACAAACACAGACAGTCTAACACACTACCTCTCTTTCTCACATACACGCACAAACACCAGCCAACTGGTTTTCCACAAAGATATGCTCACATGCTCACCCCATCAAGCAAGGCTACAGGCATGCATACAAATCATCTCATGACTACCAAGTGTGGTCAGCATTGATACCACTCTCTTCTCCTTAGATCTCTCCCTGCAGAGTGCCAAGACTTAGTGAGGCCGGCTTTCTCTGCTAACCACATGTTGAAAGGAAAAGATTCGCGAGGCTTCGTTCCCTTTGTATGCACCTTGAGCGTTGAATGCATTTACTGGCTGGGAGAGTTGGAAAAAAAACCCTTTCTGTAGACATTTTCAAAGCCAAGATTTAAGCCGCAACCTGCATTCATGGTGCTTTTTCTCTCTTTTGACATACTAATATTGTCCCCATTTAATTTTATATTCCCTTGCATTATGCTTTCTATTATCCCCCTTAAAACCCTGCTTTCTTAAACTGTGTGTCAGGACCAAAACTGGGAGGCCCAGCTCTTTTTGATCCTCAACAAGAGGGACTGGTGGATTTTACTGAGCCTGTATCCCAGAGACATATCCTGTACACCAAGTGGAAGAGTCAGAAAACCTCTTCAGTTTTTGCGGCATTTTAAATATGTGGCATGTAGCAAATACATGACAACCGCACCCCCCACAAAAAAACATTAAATTGCCCATAATAAATTAATACAAACAGAGTAACTGATAAAGTGTTTGACTTCTTCCTACCCTCTATTTTTGAGATGACATTTATCATGCCACCTAGGTTTAACCCTGAAACAAAACCACTTTATCACAGGTTAAATTGCCCCAGTTGGTCTCTGGTCAGTGAAACACTGCAACACCGCAAGTCGTTCCACAGCTGTTATATATCTTGTTTAATTGAAGGTGGGAGACATAAATTATTAGTCATTTTCATTTAGTTTCATTTCGTTAAGTGATATAATTGCCTTCTAAATAGGTAAACATTGTGTTTTTGAATATAAAGGTCAGGCTGTTATATATGTTAAACTCAGAGTAATACTCTACTAAGAAAAAATCATTTTATTGCATTATTCATGCGGTTTAATACACTTGGAATTGCAATTTAAACAACACTTCAGCACACTGTCAAAATAGAATTTCCACCCTTAAAAATCATTCAATTCAATATCATGATTATAATTCTTATTTCAAGTGTCAAACAGTATAAGAAAAAACAGCGGTGACTCCTTTCACTGTCAGCACTGGGTTTATTGAAAAATTCAATGAACCTTCAAATTCACTCAGCCTGCATTTTGAGTATAAAGATTTTTTTCTTTCCTGAGTTTGACATCTTAAATGCCAGTGTTGAGATTGTGTAGGCGTTCAGCGTTTTGCATTTCTTCTCCCATGCACCTGTTTGACCAGGTGTGTGCTAGACAACATTTATCTTATATTATAAATGGTATAAAAGAAAAGTCAAATTAAATTAGAATAATATTAAATTAGGAAATAAGTTAGGAAATAAGAGGCAACTGCATTTAGAAATGTATCAGTGTATAAAATTACATTTATGTCACAGTTAGAAATGCAATGTGCCACAAGCGTAATTGCATTATATTAATGTATGTTGCAAGGCATGTACATTTAATAGTTTATATAATACTTGTAATCACTGAAGTAGGGTTAAAAAGAGTAAGTAAAAGAGTAATGTGTTTTCCTACTTCAGCAGAACAAAGTCCTTCACAGGGTAGTGGTTGGCAGAGCTGCCTGGCCATCAGGAGAATTTTTGGGGGGTTTAATGTTTTACTCAAGGACACTTAACACGTAGACAAGAGAAGCAAGGAATCGAACCACAAACTGTGTGACAAATGGCAGACAAGTTCCAGCACCTGAGCCACAGTTTTCACATTTCCTTCATTGTCAGTGTCCCTGAGACTGCATTTGTGCTGGAAGAAAGAAGTCGTACCTTTATGTACCTTTGTGGTTTCTGTTAATAAACAATCAGGCAATTTGTCCTACCTTGAGCACACGCAATGAAACATTGAGCATAAAGGGAAGACAAATGTTGAGAGCCATCATACTGAGAGTCTTGTAGACTGATTATGTTCATGTGTCAGAATGAATGAGCCAATGATTTATTGAAATTATCACCTTTAAAACTGGTACCATGGCCTTAATATAAACACAGGAGTTTAAGAATAACTGTTTCTCAATGTTGAATTCATTTGATCCTGTTTCAGACCCCCGTAGTGCTCCGGTCTCCCCCTCTCCCATGAGAAAAACTCAGACCCAAACAGAGCCGGACATCTCAGTTCCCGGGACTCCAGCCATGCGCTCTGGCTCCGGGGGCCGTCGTAAGCTGGGATCCCGTCATGGCTGGGGGCTCGGTTTGACCCGGGGGGGCTCTGGAGTTTCCCAATCATTCAGTCCGGGGGACCACAAAACACCGCCCCGCCTGCGGCTGCGCTCTGGCCAGAACTCCTCCACCGTCCTCTGGGAGGGAGAGAGAGGCGAAGCAAACGCGCCCCAGGCAGCAGAGGCACCGCTGACCAGTCAGGAGAGCGTAGAGGAGGATGAAGGCAGAGGTGAGGGGGAGAAAGTGGAATGAGAAAGACCTGTGTCCATGTCTGTACACTATTAGAAATGTCAACCCTAACAAGTTAATTAGTCAGAGTTTCCTTTAAAGAAAGAAATCATAATGGAAAGATTTTTTTCTTTGCTCAGACTGATACCTTTAAAGTGTTTTTGTGTTTTTTGTTGTGAAAGGACTGTGGGGTAACAAGTTAAATGCTAAGCTGAATAAAATTCAAGTGTAAAGTCAAGATATGCCCAGAGATGTAACTTCTACAATCTACAATGACTAAAAATACAGCTAATATTCTTTTAATAAAACATCCATGTGCTGCTTAGACTGTGATCTTCTCTGCCTTCCAGACAATCAACTCTCCAGTGACGACACTGCAGCGGCCTGAGAAAAAACTACAGTCGGCTCTCAATTAAAAATACGAATATTTTATATCATGTGCTCCTGGCAAATTGTTTTGAATCCAGATTTCTGTATATCTGTCTATTTTAAATATGAGATCCTTCTAGTATTTTTAAATACATGAATGAATAAATCCTTCTGTGAATGATTTGCTGTGTTGTTGACCTGTGAAGCATTGAACCACCTCTCTAGTACGGAGCCTCAGAACAGTTGTTTTCATCCAAGTTATCTTTGCCCACACCACAGAAAGAAAATGCATCTGTCCAAAGACGTATTTTGTCATTTAGTTGGGAGGACTTGAAGTCCTAGCTTAACTGAAAATACTGTCAGATAAACACACTGAACAGCAGCCTTTTTAGCTAATGTTACCACAGCAGCCAGTCCAGGAAATGTTAATCACACATATACTGTTGCATTACACCATAAAAACGTATCTTGTGACTTTAGATTATCATCATCTTCAAGTCTTAATCAGGAACTGCTCCTTATTTTTATACATCATTTTAATTATTAACCAACAATATTTTTTCAGCTATATTTGAATCTTTTACTACATTTTCAGCAGCTCCGCAGTGTGTACTGAACCACTCAATTACAGATGCTTAGTGAAGACATCAGGAATATCAAAGTGGATTTCATCAGGAGCATCACATAACATATGTATTCAGCTTTGGAAGAAATACCCAAGTGGAAGAGTAGAAGTAAAAACCCTCAAATGCAAATTTCACCCAAGCATAAAAGTTCAGTGCTCAAAGTGCTTCATCTTGTCTTCCATAAACCTTTATAGGATTAACTAAAAATGTTCGCTGTGCCTGCTGTTCCCTCTGATCACCTCTTCTTTAAGTTGGCTCACTCAAAGTCAAAAAAAAGTATCACTTTCAAGAGCTGATCTTATATTATGTAAGACCTGCTTTAAGGTAAGAAAGGAGAAGCCTTTAGATATCAGGCACACATAACATGTTGAATTTTGTCACAAGGTGAACCAAAAGCAAAAAAAATATGTGGAATTGGCATATATAATAAAGACAGAAATGTATTCATGATTAGTATTTAAGTAAAGGACTAAAGTTGACTTATTGAGTCATCTGCAGTCCGGTTTGAGCTTTCACTCAGAGGGATGGATTTAAGTAGGAAGCAAAATAAATGCATAAATGTAATGATAAACACTCTTGTGACCCTGGATTTGATATGTGAATAGTGCGATAACCATGGAGAAATCTCACCATCTGGTATGCATATGGTTGAAAATCCCATTTCATTTTAGGGTTCCTGTGTAAATCCAGCCATTGATCTGATGGCAAATGATATGCACTAGTGCTTTAATGAGAATCCTCCCTAACTCCTTTCACTGTTGCACCAAATGGTGTCAGTGTAGAGCCGGTGAGGCCTCTGCCAGCAGACAGACAGACAGACAGATGAAGAGGGGGGAATTAGCATGCCGCTTTCCAAATGAGCAGACCGGAGAGTTCATCATGAAGCTAAAAGGGCCCTCTTATACGGCAGGCAGCTTCCAAAGAGCTTCTGCCTCCCAGATTAGGATGAGGACACGTCAGCATTTCCGGTAGGGGTTGTTTTTGAGCATGTGTGTGTGCAGAAGATGACACTAAGGATAATGGCGGGCTGTAGCTCTCTCTCCCCAGCCAGCCCTCCCCAAACACACATCCTGAATTATGATTTGCAAATGACAAATGGATCGCTAATACAATTCATGAATTATGTAGTTGTCATGGTGACATTAATCAAAAAGCAGGCCCCTTCTCTCGGCTCCGAACATTGTGTTTGTGGAATTGAGATGCATGACGGAGGCTGCACACCGAGCCGCCTGAGCGAGCGCAGGGCAAAGCGATAGCAAGATATTGGTTCTGCCAGTCACTCAGAGGCTTATTATGAGTGCAATGCAACAATCACACGCCCTCAGGCACACAGACAGACAGTACCCACAGACAAAAAGTGAAGAAGGCTTTAAATCGTCAACATAGAGCCTTGTGGATGTTGTTGTCATGTTTTCATTTTTTTCTATTCATAAGCCTTATCAAGAAATTCTTAAAGAAGGGTCCTCAGAGGGAGGAAGAATAAAATGGGAGTGTGATCGTTTGCAACTTGACCCTTCTTTATTCAGCAGGATCGCCACTGATATAAACTAAATTGGAGGAAAGCTTTAAAGATTTGACAAAAAAGTCACAAAAAAAAAATTGCATTACGAGAGAAGTCTTGGCACAAAATGAGTGATTAATGCCATCTCCACCCCTGATTCCTAAAGCGATAAATGATGGATGGTTGCCTTGGTTGACATCACGGTTGGATCTCAAGAGTCTGCTCAGCTGCTTAATTATTGAGCACCTGAGGGGTGTAACATTATCAGCGAACATCACTTTTCAACCCTCCTTTTCAGTGTTTTTGGCCTTCCTCCTCTAGGAAAGACCTGATCTCTCTCTAGACTTCTCTCTCTATTTATTCTTCCTCAATGAATGTCTGTTTCTTTTTTCTTACCAAGAAGAATCTCTTCACCTCCGTGCCCCCCTCCTGCTGCCCATTTACCTCTAGTCCTTGCCTCAAAATCAAATTTTAATGACTGTGTCTTACTAAAGTGCCCCCAGCGACCAAAAACCTCGCTTAAACCACTTAGTCCACTAACTGAAGAGGCTAGGCATCCTAAATGCTTAGTGGTGCATCAGATTTTTTTTTTTTTTGGTCCTGGTGCTTGCCTCTGAGATGAATCTGTGCAGCTATCAACTGAATCCAAATCAAGCTGTTTTTCGACTCTTCCCAGGCTCATTTCTGCGGTCTGGCTGATTTAGAATCAGCACACACCACAGAAACTTCACTTTGTGTTAATGAAAAGTTGTAATTCATGGATTGTTGTTGGGCATTTTCTCCCAGCAGAGGCCCTCCGGTTGGGCAGGCACCGAAACAAGAGAGCGGCGAGGTGATCTTTGATCGAGAAGTGGTGGTGTAATTCAATTAATTATATTTTGCTCCAGGCAACAGAAGTCGAGGAGGGGATCGTTGAGAGGGAGCACAATACAACTAGGTGGAAAAATAACAAGTAAATGGAGTGTGTGCGCACACACCGGCTGACCCTGCAACCTCGCCTCCTCACAAAACTGTCAAAATCTCCGTGCTTTCAGCGGGCTTTTACTCAATGAGGTTAGCCCAAAGGTGAGTCTGTTCATCTATAACTTCCCTCCCTCGGCCTCCATCCATCTCTCCACCCACCCTTCTGTTTCATCCTCCTCCTCTCTCTCTGTTTCACTTGGGATTGTTCCTCCTCTCCTAACACTTTGTCCCTGCTTACCCCCTCCTTCCTCCTCCTCCTCCCTCATGCACTCCCTTTCTCTCCCCTAGTGTATTAAGGGGCTTTGACGCTCTCAGTAAAAGCTGATTTATTCTCTTGGTGGTATCGATCGGTTTCTGCATTAAAGATTATAATTCATTACCCCAGCCCCTTTTAATACATTAAACACTCAAAATAAAAATAAAATAACCCCCCACCCCCCACCCTCTCCGACTCAGACTCCCCGTGTCCCGAGGGTGCGGGAAAACACTCTTGTCGAGACGTCCGGCCTGACGATGTGGGCCCCAGAGCTCCACCTGTGAGTGTGTGTGTGTGTGTGTGTGTGTGTGTGTGTGTTGTCGCTGACTCAGATACTGAGGTACTCACAGCAACAAACTCGACCTTAGACACACACTCTGATACAGTTCGAACATCACAGGCAAAGACAGACAGACAGATAAGACAGATAGAGCAAGTTCTTTAGACAAAACAAGACATCTGGCTTTGAGAAATTCTGATATACGTGGTGTTTTACAATTTTTATCCATGCGAGCAACTCCAGGGATGGTAACATCAGACTGTCAGTATGTCCATCATTTTCCCGCCTTAGAGTCAAAGAGTCAGGGTTTTCACATTTTCAATGAAGTCTGCTAAAAGGACTGGCTCTATAAGCATTCATTCCTGAATGATGAATCCTAATGTCTCTGATGATCCTCTCACTTTCACTCCATCGACTTTTCTATCACTCTTACATTTGTGCTTTTGAGTGAGATATTTAACAACTTCTGGATGGATTGCCATAAAACCTGGTGCACATTCTTCCCCTCTCGGGATGAAGTGTGATAACTTTAAACTAACTCCGCCATCAAGCCATGATGTTTACTTTCTTCGGTTTTACTTGCTAAATCAATTAGATCTCTATCTTGAGCTGTACTTTTTGTTTACTGCTAAATAGCAAATGTTAGCACGCTAACAGCCAAAACTAAAAATAACCTGCTGAACATCAGCATGTTAGCACTGTCACCGTCAGCACACTGAAAGCTCAGAACACCACTGAGCCTCAGTACAGAGAGACTCAA
>JAOXYL010000065.1:11529571-11544374 GCA_028564955.1 Terapon puta | reverse complement strand
TGTGTGTGTGTGTGTGTGTGTGTGTGTGAAAGTATGTTTATTTTTTACGTAATTGAACCCATTAAGTGTGTTATATATACCCAGTACCTAATGGCCTCCTGCATGTGTGAATGTACTGGATGTGCAAATAGCGCACAGTGGATGATGCAGAGTATTTATCACACCACTGTGTGTGTCTCTATTTGTGTGTGTAGCTAAATTGAGCTGAGCTGAACTGTCATCACTGTATATAGGCGAGCAAGTGTGTGTATGTATGTGTGTGTGTGTGTGTGTGTGTGTGTGTGTGTGTGTGTGTGTGTGTGTGTGCAGTATATGTATGCAAGTTTGCGTGTGTGTGTGTAGAGAAAGAAAGACTCACCAGCAGGGAAGTAGAGCGGGAGGTTCTGCAGATATAGCTCTCTATCCGTTGGCAAGAAGACACAGAAGATAACTCTGTCCACCTGACACACATGCACAAACACACACACACAATGACCTTTATTACAAGCATATGCAATAACCATGAATTCATCAGTAGCAGAGGGGAACAATGTTACAGTGTGTGACATTGTGCAGCGGCGATATCAGGAGAATGCAGCTAATGCATCAGTCCATTACTCCCCTATTAGCTCCCTATTATGATCATGACACAACATAGCACTTATTATACTGCGTGCTGGGGACAGAGTGCCGCAAATACACAGAGAAAGAGCAAGAGAGGGAGTGTATGTGCGTGACAGAGAGAGGAAGAAAGAAAGAACAAATTTAGAGAGAAAAGGGGTTCCTGTGCAGGTCTATATATTGTATAACCGTTTGTGTCTGAATGTGTGCAAAAAGGAGAAAAAAAATAACATTGTGTGGTTTTTCTGGGTGCCCCTGAGAGCTACACTGTATTGTGTGTGTGTGTGTGAAGTGTAGGCCTTCAGTTTCTCTCATTACTGTGTGAGAAACACTTGCAGACTCTATCCAGACGCACCACTGTGCACACACACACACACACACACACACACACGCACACACACGCACACACACGCACACACACGCACAGGGCACACAAAGGCATAACCATAATAGATTTCAAATATTATTAAGACACTGGCCGAGTGAGTGCAGCTATTTTACTACAATAAACAATCTTTATGCTCTGTGCTCTTGTGTTCTTTAGATCCTGGCTCGGCAGTCTATAATATTCACATTATATTCTGTATAACTGGACAGACGGCCCAGTACACAGCACTATACTCTATGTAGCCTGATGATTAAAGTTACTGTAGCTACAGTAAAAAGATGCTTCCAGGGATAACAGCTCCGCTGTGCGCTCTTATTTCTCAGACTCTGACAAACATTATTACCACCCTAATGTCTCTACAAAGGCTTTGATTTTTCCGTTTTGGGCAAGGCGGCGCAATTTATAGCCAGATTGTTTCTATCACTTTCTGCCTGGTGTGGGAGTTTAAGTCTCATCGCTTTCTGATGCAGACATTCACCAGCCTGCTAGCCCGCAGCTCATGTTTTTCAGCACCGGCGTGTTGGACAATTACCATCACTCGCCAGGATTTGAATGGAGGCTAAAAAGGAAGATATGGAAATGTGCGGTAACTACATCCCCTGGGCCAAGGTTTGAAATCTCTAACCTCCACACTGAGTTGCATCCACTTGCGCCATTTTGCTGCCTCCCTTATTCAAATTAAAAGCAAATGCTTGGGAGGAGAGCTCAAAATGGCCTCCAGAAAACGGTAGCAGTGGGGAGCTCGTTTTGATACTATTGCAACAGGGACCCTGGAGATGCTAAAGCTAACAAAAACATCAAGCGAATGTAATGGGCTCTCTCAGAACAGCCTGTCTGTAAGGGAAGCACACAGCCTTTAAATATTCCCTTCTCAAACACAAAATCTGTCTGCACCAAACTCCATTTTTCACATTACAACAGGAAAATACGCTGTAATATTTAATACGCTTCATACATAATACTGGAAGACTTAATACACACTGAGTCTTATGCAAACTATCTTTGATAATTAGGTATTCTAATGTAAATGTATGCCTTCATTGGGTTGAGCTTCCCTATTGGCCAGTTGGCTGCTGAACTCCTCCAATCATAGTTTAGAGTTTGGAGGGTGATGTTTTTTGTGGCCTTTAGTGTTCAGAGCAGATCAAGCAGATCACGTTAGCACAGCTGGCTACATTATCCAGCTAAGTGTCTACAATACGAACAAAGCTTTAACTAATTGCTCTTGGGCTTACTGGCGAGGTTAAAATGTTGTTAAGTGTTTCCTCACTTGTATATGGAAGCCCAATAGTAGAGACATGATTTACATTTAGTTATTATGGTTGTTACAGAACAAAGCTCTATATGTAAGGCAACAGTAACTTAACTTATCATCTTCTGATGAAGATCATGTGATACGATCAGAAGTCTGTCACTAAACTACTAAATGGCCCTCGTGGGGTTGATGTTTTTCTCAAACGTCTATATAAGTTTAGTATAAACTTTGTGGTCGATTGTGAATCTAATTTGTAAAGTATAACTACTGTCAAACTGCCTTGGGTTTGACTTCCTTCGTGTTTTTTTTCTTACAAATAAATGATTCATGGTTTTATTATTACACTTGAGGCAGAGTGTTGGCTCATTGCCCTGTGTCTTGAGTCCATTTGTGTCTTACTGTGTCTGTAATATTCAGATTCATTTTCTACATTATAAAACTCCAAGCCAGAGCAAGCCCAACAGAACACACTGTAGAAAAATTTTTTTTTTTAAATGGAGAGGATTCAATTAAAGAATGAACCCAATTTCCTCTGCTGAACATTCTGACTTTATACATATGCAAATAAACTCTGTCTCATTTGTTCACAATAAAACATAAAAAACACACCGAGGGACAATTTTGGGGGAGAATGTAAATAAGTGTCTTGTTTGGTTCGGCTTTCTGGTCTCATTTCCAGCCTTTAAAGTCTTGCTGACTGTTGTTCTTAATGGCGAGAAATGTTAACATTTAATGTTGGTTTGTTGAGCCCGGTGCGGCTGATGGCATCAGTCGACTGGTATTGCTACACAGACTCTGGAGACTCGGGCACTAACAATAACATCGTCAACACCCTCTCTGGGAGGTGAGACGGCACGGTGGTTAGAGACAGAAGGAGAGATTGAAAAGAGGAGTGGGAGGAGACCTGAGATGTAAAAGAGGGAAAAGGGGAGGTGAGTTTAAAACATGTAAACGACTGACTGGAAAGTTTCCTCTTTGTTCCCCCAAACCCCCCCCACCCCCCACCCGTCCCTCCCCTCCAGTCATCTATTCCATCATTTTGTCTTTTCTCTGCTTGCTGTTTCTCCGGAGAGAAAGTGTGTGTGTATGTGTGTTTGTGTTAGTCGGGTTTAGTCCCGCAAGGAGCCAATTAAAACGCAGACTTGGCCATGAGCATGAGAGCCAGAACTTGGGCGTGTGTGTTTAAATGTATGTTTGTGTGTGCGTGTGTGTGTGTGTCACTGTGGGTGGGTGTGTGTGTGTGTTTTCTCCATACACCCTTCTCTTCGCTCCCATCAGAAAACAAAAACAACAGCTGTGAAAGGAATAATACCTAGAGGAAAAAGGAGGGAAAAATTGCCAATCACGCACACACACACACACACACACACACACGTGCATACGTACATACACACCTTGTCGTGATGTTCATCCAGATACTCCCTCACAGTTGCTAACGCCTCGTGCACAGCCTGCTCAGGTGGATATCCTGCACGATCACACACACACACACACACACACACAACATCAAAAATATACACACACTTTGCAAGAACAGGTGCAGTGACAGATCTGTGTGCTTGCGTTAGGTCGCTGTCTGCTGTTGTTGTGTTGTTTTTTTTTTCCATGACAGGTATCTGTTCTTCCTTCCATTATTCTTCACCCCATGTTCTGCGCTTTCTCACTTCCTCTCATCCTGACTCGCCTATTCAAGTCAGTTGCAGACACAACACACTTGTTGGCTACGAGGAGACAGATGGAGAAAGACTAGAGCTCTTTCTCTACATGCGCTTGGTGGCCGAGACATTTCAGTGCTGCAAAATTATCCCCACTGCTGTGGAGGCAGCACAAAGGCAGGAAGAATTCATCATCCGGCCAAACTGCTAAGCCCAAACAAATACATAGTGTGTGATTATACAGTAATTATTCCATACATCAGGAGAGAGGATTCAACATGTGAACAAAGGGAGAATACATAGGCACTATTAGTACTGAACAAAGTGCGAGTGTTTGCAACGCAATGTGCGTAATGTCATTTTACGGCTTGATGGAAAGGAAGAAAAAAGTTTGCCTTTCCATAACTAATATTAAAGTCAAACTGTCTTGTTCATCTGATGAATAAGCGTCTTTAAAACAAACAGCAAACAACTTAAAAGCCTCTGCACGCCCATAGTCCACCCACACAGGTGCTTTCGCTTTTCATGTGTGGGTGTATGCAGACGCTGCTTGACTGGCATCTGCTTCATTTTTCAAAATTACCTTCATATACTATAATTTCCACCAGCAACTACACTTTCAATCAAATGTTATGTAGTCTAGATGAAGTTTTGCCAACATAATGAGGAAGTGTTTGGAACAAATCTGCAAAGACTAAGGCATGATTCATTGTTCTTTGGTCATGTTTGGATAGCTAAACTGAGTAAATGTTAAAGAAAGATTGGATAAATATTGAAAAAGTTAGGAGTTACTTGAGGCACAACACAGGACGTATTTACTTATTAAATATTTCATGAAACCACCATGTTTTCCTAACCTGTGTTTCGGTAGCCCTGACTGAACTGTGTGCGTGACGCAGGATGCACAACCTGGCCTGAACTATCAAAATCCTGCTTGGTATGTTGACCATCAGTCCTGACAACTCACAAGGACTCCTGTGTTGTACAACAACATAACACTCTCTGGACTGGTGAAAAATGCTGCTACTGAACATAATCAAGGCAGCAATTACCCCAAAAACGTATCTACTATCTTTATTGGTATATTGAATTCAGCGACCTCATTTAATTCCCAGCATTGGCCTTCCCCTCTACACTGTAACGAGGTCTAATCAGCCAGAATGATTGGCTTAAAGAGTGTTTATTTTCTTATTCTGTGAGAAATCAGAATGACATACTGTGTGTCTGTGAGGTACAATTGCGATCATTTATTCCTCTAATGGTTGATCAACTTAATCAAACTGTATTCTCGTTCTCGTCAACACCTGTTATGTGACAGAGAAGGCTGCATCCATCTTAGGTTTTCTTTCTTCTTCCTCTTCAAAAAAATAGCCCAAATGAGCCCTGGGAGTATTCTTAAAAAGCAACAAAAAAAAAAAAAAAAAAGCAAAAAAAGAAGGACATCGAGGAACAGGTGCAACGGCGAGGAAGACAGGGATCACACACTGAGTCAATCACAACTTTGCCCTTTTCCTCTCTCTAACAAGGGGGGGGGAGTGTCTACAACTGGCCCTCATACCCAAACCGGAGACAGCATTATGCTCTATCTCTCCTACCAGTGTGAAGGGGGATTACAGTCCATCTGACACAATCTCTGACCTAATCCATCTAAATCTGTCAATCTTAATCCAGGGCCTTAATCTGAGAACCACCTCTGGACTGCAGGAGATAATGTGACAAGTGGCAGCGGGTGGCTCAGCGCTCTGGTTAAACAGAGAGGCCGATACAGGAAACGCGCGTGTGATGGAAAACAGAGCCAGTGCATTCGGCACACGATGCGCTCCTGTATGAAAGCTCTCACTCAAAACAAATGAAATCACCAGTAAGCAACCCTTAAGCACTTAAATAAAATTATGATAAATTGCACACAAGACTCAAAAGATGTCAGGCATCAGTTCTGGTTTGAGGAGAAAATACACACACACACACACACACATAAAAACAGACACTGACCGTAGATTCCAGTGGAGATACAAGGGAAAGCCTGCAGAGTAAAGATGACAAACAAAGTGATTACAGTCTGTTGCTGATCACATAACAGCCTGTTTTCATCTCGCTCTCTCTCTCACGCACAGACACGCACGTACACACACGCACACACACACAAAGATGCAGAGAAATCACCCTCTGCCGGCTCACGATGGAGTCTTTTTCCTGATTGTTTTTCATAGCAGCCTTTCCTCTCTCTCTGATTTTCACATCTATTTAAAGACCAAACTGTCGATCATCTTTTGTTACAGAAGTCTGGCACAGAAAGACTGTTGGATACTAACCATTAAATATTGTACTTACTTACTTTTAAAAAGTATTATCTAGAATTGGTTGATAAAAATTTTGGTTTCCTTCAGCAACAGAAAGCTTTATTTAACAATGAAGGTCCCACTATTCCGCAAAAAAACCCAACAATTTATGTACGCGTATTTTATCATCAAACTGTGATTAACAGGACAGATTTATAAAGTAAGTTATAAGGAGTAAGGAGTGGTTCTGGATTCTGTTACCTTCAGCTCACTGTGGCCATCCCACAATGTCAGACACCTGTGTTTCGCAAGGTAAATCCTTTTTAAAAAACTGTTTCTTCCATTCAAGTATTTCTTGAAATTAATTTAATTTTTCTCTAGGTTAAGTCACTGGCCATGAAGCACAACATCTTTCTTAATCTTGTCAGGGATCTTTGTTGCATTTTTCTCTTTACGTCTCCTGTCATGTCTCTACTCTCATAAAATGCCCCTGAAAAGGATCATTTTATGAGTCCTAACATGTCTTCATCTGCAGCAAAAACACTGTCGGTCACTACACATGTTCGTCCTATACATACAATTCACAAAAGATCTCTTCTTAAATTGCACTGTGCTCATGTACAACACTACTTGCAGGTGTGGTAAATGTGTACTGCTGTACATTTAGGGATTGATTTAATTGCTCTTGTATTGTTTCTTTTTTATTATTCATATATATTTCTTATATATGTAATTTACATGTATCTTCTATTTATTTTAGGTTCTATTTTGCTGTATTTGTATCTGTTTCCCACTACTAGAAACACCTTCATTTCCACTCTGGGGATCAATAAAGGATTATCTTATCTCTTATCTCATCTTATCTGCATTCCAGACGAAGCCAATATGAGACTTCAGCTGTCTAAATTAGCCAAATCAAGAGGGTATCTTGCAAAGTCTTTAGTACCAAAATCCCAATTTGTGCGCATCTTAACATGAGGACACACTCTGGAGAAACACAAAGAAGTGATTTGGTGCTGAAAGACAGTAACTTTGGAGGATCCCCACTTGGTTTGACTCACTCAGACACCTCACGTTATCTACAGCTGAACATTTGGTTGGCATTTCTCCACAGACCAAGGACTGTGGATTTTGTCCCTAATTACTTAACATTAAAATAAATCTCTTTTAGACCAATATGCACAGCAGGACCAATTACAAAGACCAATAACTTTTTCACTGTTCATATGGGTATGTGAGTATCATCTTTTATTATGAGACTGAAGGCAGAAGCGCCAAATGTTCAGTTTGCATTGTGTTGCATTAACACACCTCTGATACGGTTATAAGAAAGCAATCTGCGAATTAGGAGGCTTTTATCAAGACAGATAAAACTACAAACAGTTACATTTAAGTATACACATGCGTGGTTTCCTGTGAGTCCCTTGTGAGTGAGGAGGCCATTTAAAACCTGCTCAGGAAAGGCAAACTACCCCAGTAGCAATAAAGCTACTAAACAATGAGGTAATTACTGAATATAAATACACTGATTGGCTATTACTTAAATAAGTCACTCATAAGCAGATTCAAAATATGTTTTTTTGATATGAGAAGGTTGGGGGCTATAAGTTAAAGCAACTGAGATCCATGTCAGGCAGGTTGGTGCTGTGCCCCTGGTTCTGAGTTGAGAAAAGCAGCCAGTAAACTTCAAAGTAAATCAAATCTGGCAGATTCTCAACCTGCTGTCAAACACTGCGGTACGAGCAGATGCCAGGATGCTCTGTATGTCTCCAGATCTGCTCGTTTGACCAGATTGGAGAGTTGGCAACTCAGGGTGAGAGCAGACGTGACTCACATGTTCCTCAAGACGTAAGGTAAATATGAAACCCAGTGGAAGGGAACTAACAACAACGAACGAACACGACACACAGGACCGGTGAACCACTTAAGTGATGAGGCTGAGACTAGATCAAGAAGACCTCAGCTGACCAATGGACGCCATAAATATCTTCAATTTGGTCACAAACCTGCAGTTTAACTTATGTAAACAAACTAAATCTTATTAAAGCTCTTTCATTTTAATGTATAGATTTTAAAAATGTCATTTGAAATAAATTTTGGATTTAGAACTGAGGGCTATGACAAATGCAAAAATGGGGATGAAAAAAAAAAGTATTCCTGTTTAAAATTCTACTTGTATTAAACTACAGATACTGAACATTTATGCACACAGATTTCAACCAGACATTTTTCCTTTTACTGTACCTCTGACTTTTCATGTTGCTATGGAGTTTTTCTTTGACTTTAACACCTCGTTCTGTTGTGAAACCTCCTGCCTCGCGTGTTTCATAAAAACTCCCTTACCTCTACAGTCCTACCTGGAGCTCCTTTTTCTTTCTCTACAGCTCAGTTTGAATGTAGTTTGATTTGAAAAACCTTGGCGTGACTTCTCTGGTCACAACTCGGTCCTTCTCCTTTTTCTGTTTTCTGCTGCACTCTCATCCATGCATCATTTCCACTTTTCATCACTGCTCTTTCTTTAACCTTCTCTTTCTTTCAACCGTATCTCTCAGGTTCTTGTGCTCCTTCGATCCCTTCACCACCACAACAAATCATTATCTCTTCCTTGCGTCCTTCGTTCTTTCCTCTCCCTGTTTGGCCTAGCAACCATCCCCAGCTCCCGTCATTTTTTCATCTCATCCTTTTTGCCTCACCACAGAGCGTGCAGCATTTTTGGTGGCTGTTTCCAGGCTATTCTTATAGCACGACCTCAAGGCTTTCTTCTCCTTTTCTCCCACTCCTCCTTGTGCGATCGGCCCCACTGTGTGGATCACATCTGCAGAGGGAGAGAGATGAGAACACGAAGCACTTCTTACCACAGTGTGACAGATATGAAGAGAGTCAAATAAGGGAATAAAATGTACTCAGTTTCTCCATAGTCATTCAGTGTTATTATAGCAGCCATCTTAAATTTAGCCACAAAATTCAAAAACTACAATTTCCACCGAGTAGTTCTTCGCCTCCAGCTAGTCCAGGTGCCGTTTACATCCATGTCAGTCCAGACTAATATATATCGTGAAGTCTTTGAGGAATGAAGTGTATTTTTTGTAAAAATGGAATTTTTTTCACTAAATTAAACTTAATGATTGCAATGAATAATTTCCAGTGAGAAACATGCTGTCTTCACTTAGAGACCGTTCATACAGAGGATACAGAGAAGTTAAGACGGCAGACTCGTACAAGTATATCGAGATCTAAATTAAGAAGAGAAAAAAAAGGTACATTAATTTGTTAGGAGTTGTTTCTGATGTATATCTATATGTGCGAACAGGGATATGAACATGTGCATGTTCGCATGTTTGACCAAAAAAAAAGTTGATTCTAAAGATTCAGCCTTGACAGTAGATCTCACATTCACACGTCTTCAATGTGAGATCTATACAGTCACCACAGTTTAAAGGCAAATACCCAAGATTAAATTAATCAATTCTGTATCTGACCAAATATGAAATATTACTTGCTCTCTCTCCTGCTTTCTGTTTCTGGGTTATGGCCTAGCACAATGGCAGGATCCAGGATCTTATAAAAAATTACCATTTGGGACATTAGACATTTTCAGAAATGTGGTCATAATTAGCATATGGACTCTTAAGCTATGGCCAAGTTACATGTTTTGGGAGGTGATAGTGATCTTTGACTGCCAGACTCTAAACTAAACACCAAACTCCAAACAGAATTGTGCCAATCCCCTCAAATCCCCTCAAAGTTTCCGAGATATCGCCTTCATGTAAATGGAAAAGATGGACATACAGCACAAAACCATGAAGCAGCTTATCTGTTGATGCAAATAATTTTCGCCCTGAGCTGAACAGAAACCACTGCCTTCACATCTTTACTATGTTCTATATCAGAAACTTTTCCTTCACATCACCTTTCTGTCACAAACAATGCTGCTGCCATTGTGGAGATCACATAGCTTGTTTTTTTTCTGGCACAGCACACCTTCAGTGCTGAAACACACCATTACTGTGTGCTGCGATCCTGTTAAGTAACATTAAAATGTTCAACTTAGTTGATACATGAAATAATTTTTTTTTTTCATTTTCTGAAAGCTCCAAAATATCCAACTCAACTTGAAAATCAAGATGATCAAAATAACCCCAGATTTAGTGCCTATGGTATTTTTAATGCAAACTCTCACAGCACGATTTTTCCAGTCGCAGAACTGTCCTGAGATGTTGTTGTTGTGACATAAACACTTGCAACTTATAAATGAAGGAATCTTCACCCTCCATCTGTCATGAGGGCATCATGGCATTAGGGAGAGTGAAGGGTCAGAGCTGACTCATAATTAGCTGCTGATGCAACACAGCTGGCGGACGCCTGGAGAGCAACGGTGGACATATTGAACTGCGCCATGCCCAGACGATCATTCAGGGGTGATTTGTCTTTAATTTGTTGTTCTGGGACTGAGGTACAATTTTGCCATCCATCTTTTTACCCATAAAATAAAGTCTGACCTGCCAACATCAGGAAGAAATAAATGTTGGTGTTTGACGATGCCATATGTAGTGTTGATATCTATTTCTCCATCTTACCACATGTAACTGAGGCAGTCAACTGGCATTAATAAGCCTGACACCAAACTTCTCCTGATGATGGTTTTGAAGAAAAACTGAGAGCTTGAGAGTGGTTTGATGCCTGACAAATCTCCTTAATCTGATAAATATCAGGATCTCCGAGGTACAGGTGAGAAAGGCCTGTTCCCCTGAACACACAGGCCAGGCTCTTGGGGTTGTGAGTATATTTGGTGGAAAGTGCACCATGTTTTTTTCATATTTCACACAATAATGTTTTGCCCTGTAACAGCCTGAATTTGCATTTTGTTCTGACTTCATTATTCATCTTCATTTGAATAGCTGAAAAAAAGCAGCTGTGGCCACACAGAGGTCTGGAACCAGGTTACAGATTAGATGCACTCAGTTTTCAGTAAATAGCTCTTTGTTTTACCTCCTATGTTCAGTAGACTAATGGCATTTAATGTCCGATTTTAACAGCACACCTGGGAGGCTGTAAATGCACTGCTGTCACTGGTTCGGATGTTGCGCACAAATAATTTCAACAAACAAGATAACTGGGCAGGAAACACTGAGACACCTGTGAAAGAATACTGAGGGTGTTTGTCATTGTTTTGTACCTGATCCCATAAGAAATTATAAGATGCCGCTGTTGCCAAGAAAAGGTGACCATCAATATGGCTGCCAGATGATCATTTCACTGAAGAGCATCCTTCTTATTTACACATAAAAGTTTTACCAAGACTGTTAGATGCTACACAGCTATTTCTAAAAGTGAGCAAATCACTTTAAAACAACACCACCTTTGTCTCACAAAGGAAGTTCACAGTTTTTAATTATTTTGAACAATATGTATGTATCCATGTTTTCCTGTCATGCAATATTGTCTTCATTTTCTCAACATAGTGCATTTTTTCTGCTCGTGTGTCTGAGAAAATGCTTCAGTTGGACTAATTTACGACATAAAAGGTAAGCTGATTGAAGTGAACTCGACTGAAGGCAAAGGATGAGGAGAGACTGAAAAAAAACAACAAGAAGGAAACAGAACTTCCATAAACAGGTGCCGAGTGAGGAACAGTGAGAGATCTAGTCGAGATGTGGTTTAACAAGCTTCTACACGCCTACATCCACACCACCACACATTCTGATGAGGCTCAGCGTGTTGCTCTCGGCGTGAATACCAATGCTGTCATAAGACCTCGCTGGACCACCTTTACACACTCGCACTCTTTCTCTCTCTCTCTTTCTCTCTCACACATACAGAGTAAACAATCTTTCATTTCAACAATACATTTAATCAAGTATTGACACGTCTTAAAAGGATTCTATGGGGTAAAGAATCTTTGTTTTTCCTTAACACATCAGTATTGAAGCATGCACCAGCTCAGGGATACCTGTGGACTTATCTGCATGGATGCCAGATCTGAGCAAATGTAACAGCTTGTACAAGGTCTCACAGAGGTATGAAGCAATGATAATTAGACTACGAAAAAAGAACAGTTTGGAAGTGCGGTTACAATGACGCTCATATGATTCCCTTATGCTGTAAACCACAACTTGAGCCTGGTTTTACTCATCTTTTACCAAATTAGCAGAATTAAAAGTGTGTCAAAATTAGATTTTAGCAGTTCCTGTTTGTACTGTACTTGAATAAGCAGAGAACCATCACTGGATTATCATTTATATACTGAAGAAAACTTAAAAAACGTGATAAAACTTCTCTTTCTGAATGGATTTGTGGATGATGATTTTGATCAACACTGGAGAATATAAGTCACACTAAATCTAAAAATGCGTGTATTATGTCTATATTATGTCTATGTGTTCAGATCTAACTGACATCTCCAAGAGGGACTGAAAACCTTGATGGTGGCACTTGTTGGTTGGTTTGTTGTTTTCAGATGCTGGTGTGTACCTGCCAATTCCACTTTACACCTAAAACCCTTTCCTATGTGTCCTGCTCCCAAATGAGCCAGATTTATCTCGTTTGCAATTCAAAACAACATGACCCTAATTATCAATCAGATTAAGATGCACATTTGTGTAGCACATACACAGTTTCTCTCTCCGACACACACACACACACACACACACACACACACACAGAGTTAACAAGCCGCAGACTCCACAGCACAGAAGAAGCCCAGAAGAAGCTCTTTAATCCAACCCTCCGAGGAGGAGAGGCCATTAGGCAGAAAGATTTAACACAGTGTTTGGGACTTTTTGAAATATGATCCAGTGATCTTATTTCAAAATCCGAAATACATTAACAGAAGCATGAAATGTGTTCTTGTGTGCATTTACTCGTTGCCCTTTACAGGCTCGTTTGTCATCAGAAATTGTAGTTGTATCCATTGACAAGGAAATTCTGCCACCTAACCACAATCAATGAAGGATATTTGGTTAGCGAAGAAGGATTTGCTCATTATGCCCAGACAGTGAAACTGAGGTCTGCTTGTACAAAAACTGTCCAACTGTTTTTCCTTTTGACAAAAGGGAAACCTAGTTTAAGTTGAATCAAAATCACAATTTTAATCTGATACTACTTGCTCTTGTTAAATCTTCCTAAACATGAACAGGATAGTAAGCATTCTGATCATTTATTTTGATTTATATCAAAACCCCTTTTCCCTGTGAAAAGTCACGCTGATCATCGGTGATTATTAGTTTGGTTCAACAGAACCTTCTTTAAGACTGATGAGGAAAAGCCGTCTCCTCTGAAGGCCAGAGCAGTTATGTTGTTCCACCTTTCAATATTGATTGAGTGTGGTGTACTCCCTTTGTTTTTCATATTTTGAAGAGTTGGTTGCCACAACTATTTAAACAGTCTATTTTACAAAGTCTAATATTCACTCTCTTTCAGCTCTGTTTTTGGCCTCTTTCAACTCCTGGGGGAAATATCTGACTCTTTCTCTGCTAAATGCTTCACTATTTTCATCTAGTCCCAGACTGTTTCTGTCTGCTGTTTGATAGAGTATAGATGGTTTTTAGATCTTCTTTTTACTGAAAACAACTGATTACTCTGCTTAAAACCGTGCTGGTAAGAACAGTGAGAGTGTACCAAAGTTGTGACGGCTATAAATCCAAAACAGATCTGGACAATTCTCACTATGAGTGACCCCTTTTTACATTGCACATCCTCATTCGATCCACTATAAAAACATAAATCATAGCATCTTTTAAGACATGTTATAAATGCTTTTTGTATTAAACTGTACTGTGTTTTAAATATTTCACATATGAATATATACACTGCAGTACATGAAAGTTATTTCCCCTTCTTCTCTCACAAACCAAACATGGACTGTGTGCACCTGTACAGTTTATTTGCTTTTCTCTTGCCCTTCTAAATCAAGCAATGCAATCAGTAGAATAATTTCCCCCTGCAATCATTAAAAGTAGAAAAAAAAAGTTTTACAGCCATGACAACCTATCAGAACTTATACACTCTAATGCGTCCGCAAAAACAGAAGTGTGAGATCTGCTCCACAGACTGGTAGTCCAGTGAAGTCCACAGAGGTGGACTAAAAGAAACTCTGAAAGTTTTAAATCAAACTGCTCGCTGGTGGTGGAAGAGAGCAGTCCATGAGAAATCCCTTGCATTGCATCAAGCCACAAAGAACAAATAGCTTTAAACGTGCTCCAATCAAACTATATTAGAGAAACTAAGGATGTCCACACTTGATATTTTTTCTGATCAAGCCATTTTTTAACTGATTGGTATTGGCTATATCGAGCTGTTGAGCCAGATCCAATCATTTGTCAGCTGCATCTCAGGTGTTTTTACTTGTAGTGGCAAGCTTTTATTGATTAAGGCCACTCGTCTGTTTCTTTCAAAGGCAGATTATGGGCAGTATTCATTTAAAAAGAGCAGCGGCTGAACCCTACTCGCAGCCAACACTCAGCAAAAATATAGTTCATTCGGGTTACTCAAACACTGGAGGATGCTTTTAAAAGGAGGAAAATTCAATTGAGACAGCTACAAGCCAAAAAAGATTACAGGGAGGGTTTGTCGTTTTACACACTTGCAAAAAGTAAAAAAAACATTACAGATAGGTTTGGATGCAAGT